>JAYKAV010002777.1:1013305-1101309 GCA_035582835.1 Phoebastria nigripes
GGCTGAGGGGCCGCTGCCGCCTCCCCGCCTCAGCCCCCGCTTCCAGCCGCCGCTCCGCCTCACCCCGGCACCCGGCCTCCCCTCCCCTCTCCAGGAGCCAGGCTCCCGCTGGCACCCCGCTTTCCTCACGGAAAGGGCCGTCGGTTTCCAACACGCCGGCGCTTGCGGGGGGAGCGCCGTGAGCAACCGCTGCCCGCCGCCGGCACGGTCTCTAGCCGCCGCAAAGCTGTAGTATTTACGAGTGTTTTCCACAGGAATGGCCCTCAACGATCGCGTGTGATCGGCGGCGGGTGGGAAACCACCAGGTGACAAAGTGTTGAGGCAGGAGAGGCAGGCGGCACGGACCGGTGCGGAAGAAATCCGGCGTGGCTCGTCTGTCCGGGCACCCGCTTCAAGTGTCTCCTCGTGAAGTGCTGAGGGATTTTACGGGCATAGCACACACGTAGCTGTTTGACATCTTGAAACAGGCAGGACCTAAGACCACCTCTCCAAGGTGGCCAAGGCTTGCCTGGGTAAGGCAGGAGAAAACAGGAACATCGTGAGCAGGCATCCAGCACGGAGGTGTCCAGGCTTCTTTGCGCACCGATCTGGTACGCAGAAATGTGCTTTTGCTTCCCCACCGCTGCATTAAACAACAGATTATTTTTTTAAAGTCTCCTAGGACATTTTTCCATCGGAGCAGGGACTTACTTCTACATGTGTAGCTACCTTTCCTCCCACAACTGTGCTCAATTGCTCCTCTGCTGTGCCTGCATGTCACTGGATGCTGTTCGTATGCAAAGTTTGAGATGGGATGAACCTTACTGTACAAATGGCAAATATTATACAAAAGGAAGTCTACAACGAGAGCAAGTTAATGTTAGTCATTTAGTTTGAAAGCGTTCATTTTCACACAATGTACCCGATCCATATGTGTGGCTGCAGGAACTGCCAGGTGCTGATTCTTGCTGCAGCCATTTAAGAACTCAAAGTTCAATGTCAGGAATTGTGATCRTTGGGCTAACCATTAAATAGACCTAGCAGTTTATAACATAGTTTTGGCTCTGTAACATCATAGCCGTTGAATGTTCAAGGTTTTAGTACTGTATTGCAAAATAATAATAATTTAAAAAAGCTTTGATCTTCTTTTTAATCCTTCCTTTCTCATATTATGCTTCTATGTTTCAAAGGGAATAGAGAAAAATATTTAAGATAAAATGTACATTGTTTCTCAAAATTAAGACCTTCAGAAAAAGTAGAGACAAAAGAAGATCAGAACATTTCTCTGAATTGCAATGATCTCTTTGTAATCCCTTTCCTTGCGCTTGAATCAAATTACTGCGGTGCTGAACTGGAAAATGGAAGAAACTGTGCTCCAATGACCACCTTAGGATAAAATAAAAGAAAGAAAGAAATCCCACAGTCACAACAGACTTGCAGATGAAGCCATTATTGATAAACTGTTGCATTTCTTGGTATCAGATATTTACAACTTGTTATTTAATGTGTGTCTTTTTAAGGTCAAGATTATATATATATATATTTCAAAATTAAAGAAATTTTGTTAATGAATACTAAAGGAGTTCTCAAAACGAATCAACCTGCATTTTGATCGCAAGCTGTAATACTCTTCTTATAAACAGAGGTATACAACAAGAACCCACATGCTCAATATCATCCGTATAATTTCTGTACGATTATTCCCTTCTTTCTTTCTGCTTTTCCCTTTTCTCACACCAGCAACTGACCCAAGTGAAGTTTAAGCAGTACTTGCATCAGTTATGTCACAGCTTTTGAAAAAGCACTCCTTTGCCTGGAAGGATGAGTGATGAAATCTGTCCACAAGATGACACCAGCATGCAGCAAAGTTCCAGGCAAATCCCACGACATAACAAAAATATGTGTTCCTTGTTTGCTGGGGGATTTTTCCGCGCAAGTCCTCCTTCCTTCACGGGGGCTTTATTCTCACGTGGGGTTGTACCGACTGCAGTGAAACCTGTGAGTCAGGACTGCTACACCGACAGTGCTCACCTGGTTCTTCCAGTGCCTGCAGCACCAGAAGACGCTGCTTGTGGCTCATTTTACTTTTCGGAAAATGCTACCAAGTGTCTCACGATCCTCTGGTCAGTTTTTTTGCAAAGGGTTGATTTGTTTGGGGTTTTTTTGCAACATTTTGGACAAAAATGTTGCTTTTTAAAGCTGTTACACCACAGTTACTTTTCATTCTGCTAATGGTGAAAATGTAATTTGAGTAGGGTTTTTTTTGCGTTGACAACCAAAAACTGAAAAGTAAGAACGCCTCCCTTCCTCCCACCCCATCCCAAGTTCTGAATTCACGTTAAGTGAATGTTACTAAGCCATTTATAGGGACTAGAAATAATTAAGACAAACAGTTTAAGCAATCAAGTTTTTCAGATCTTACAGCCTGTTTTAGCAGTACTTTAAAAGCCATTCTGTGATAAAAGACATCTTCTAAAGTATATCAAGAACTAGATTACAGCAATCTTTATTGGAGTTGTTCTTGTTACGACTAATTGTACAGTCACACTAATATATAGCAGTGAACTCAATGTGCAGAAAACCAAAGCAAATATTGAACCTTCCTTAGTACAAATTCAGAGACCCAGATCCAGGAGGCTTTAATCAAAATTCCAATTAACTTCAAAGAGTTTTACTCAAGTAAAAATTGCAAGCAGAATCTAGTACAGAAAAATTACCATTTTAATTGCTAGTAGTCTGATTAAGTGATTCAGCTTTCAGTTGATACAAGCACTTACATTAACACTAAAAATTTATTAATGGTCATTTATATTCTACCAAGCCTAATCCTGCCAACGATTTTTTTTCTTTTCCAGAAGACTGCAGCAAAGATCAGCATAGCTTCAAAACAACCCAGCACATCCCTGAAGAAATGCTGCTTAATGAAGCTTCAAGAAACGACCTTGCAGCAGAAGCAAGCCTTGCCAGCCTACGAGCACGGTGCTGCCACGACTCCGTAATGTCACGGGAGGTGGCAGCCATGAAGAGGCGTACTGCCGATGCTGCTTGCCATGTATCACTGACTCGATGGGTGAACCGGCCTCTCTCTCTCTCTGCGGTGCTGTATGTTTAATTATCAGTAGATGGCACTCATCATGCTGCTCTGCAAGTGCAGATCCATTTTATACGCAGATCACGGTTTTGGCAGGCAGCCTCATAACACGTCACAGAAATAAAGGACAGCAAACGGGCATGGTCAGTGCTGCCCTGGCCCAGGAGAGCAGCCCACCCAGACCCCTGAGCTGGCTCAGCAAGCGGAGTGGGCTGAGGCACAGCCAGGATGCACTGAATATCTGTGCAGTTAAGCCCAAGGGCACCAGAAAAACAACCCTGTTGGTATGCCCATATCGATTAGTACTTTTAACGTTAGTTTCTTAAAACCCATAGAAAGAATGCAGCTGCCCTCTGCTGCCAATTGGCAGCTCCTTGGTTCACCTGGAGCCCTTGCGACAGCAGCCAGTGAACAATGTGTTTAAAGCTGCACTTTTGCTGTGTGTTCCTCACCTGGCTCTGATCCGCTCCCAGCACAGGGATTTCCCAACAGTGGATGGATGGCCAGCGAGGCACAGCCCCAGTGCAAAGTACTGCTCTGCCTCCGGGGGTTACACAACACACACAAGGAAAATAAACGTGGAAGTCCCCTTGCCTTGGCCAAAGGAGCTAGTCCTAGGGGACAGAAGTGAGATCATCTGGCCTGAGCTTAGGTCCCTCTGAGAGCTCTGGTTGGGGACTGCCATGAACAAAAATACCTCCTGTGGGTTCAATGTCATTTCACTCCCCGCCTTAGCCCCTTTTTGCCCAGCATGGGTTTCTCCACTCCTTACAAGGCATACGTGACAGTTGTCTACTTCAGCCTTCCATCCTCTTTAGATCAGAGCGCCCAGCATTTCTCTTTCATTGTGGCCATGCCTTGGGCGCAGATCTGAGGCACCTGGAGTACCATCTAAATGGGATGGTAAGCACTGAATCCCAGACTGTGGGGCTGGCATTTGTCCCTTAGTGTCACCTCAACTTGGTGGGCAGCTCAGTTTTCCTCTGCACCTTGGCWCACACCCAGGTGTGACTGGGAACCACCAGGTAGGTGTTTCTTCCCAGTCTTCCCAGAACAAGATCAGTGCAGAAAGTAGCAGCTACCATTTTTCTTTGAAAAGGCTGCTGGAAGAGGACTTGTTGTTTTCTTACCTGTTACACGATAGCTCAACAGTTATAGCACACACCCAGCAGTGCTGGCAATCAAGGTCCAGTCCCTCTTCTGTCTTCAGGGCTGTGAAATCCCATCTTCTGGGAAGCTGCCCCGAACACCAGATTATTATCTGTTTCAGTAGCAAGGGGAGCACACATTCACCCACTGAAGTTGTCTCGCTCGGTGCAAGACAAATTCAGAGTTCACTGGGCCAGGGAACAGGTGTGACACAGCTCATCTTCATGGTTATTTTCCCGGGCAGGAGGTGATCTGTGTCCTGATGCCCATCCCTGACTGTGTGTACATGTTATCCAGTGCCCGACTCATGCAAAATACCTAAACGGGTCCTAGTGAAGGTGCTGAAATGCTGATCTCTGCTTTCCAAGATAAACACTTAGCTAGAGAACGGTCTTCCTTCTCTCTGGGCCACTTTGACTGCTGAATACTTCTGTGTCACAGCAAGAGTGAAGTACACTTCACTTTGTGTACACAAAGTACACAGTTCAGATGATAGATAAATTCCTCTACGGGAAGCTGTAGTAGGATTTTCAGTGCTCTGAAGCCTAGACTTGAAGTGTGGGTGGRCAAGGGAAAATAAGTGCTTTTGTGGTTTGTTTTTTTAAAAAATATTTTTGTGGTATCAATGAAATTGAGTTTTGTTGTTTCAATTAATTTGAGTTTTGTTGTTTTAGTGAAAGGCTTCCCATCTGTGGACACATGATATGTCTTTGAAAAGCCTTGGCTCCCACATGCTCTATAGAAACTTCTTCAGCTGTTCATTGCTTAAAACTTCCAAAGACTCCCACTCTCATATATGATCCTCTCGCGGCACCTCCTGCCTGTAGAGCATCCAGCCCTACAAATGTTTCCTTTCACAGAGGGCTATTTGCATGTGAGACCGTGCATGTCCCCTGTTCCTCCCCCCTGTGAAGGGGACAGAGTTGCAGTGCTTGCTTTCTTCATGCCTGAAGCACCCTGAAAATTTTGAAAGCCTTAAAAACCAGGTATGGGGCCAGAGAGTCTTTCACACTTAGCTGAGGGTTCAGCATCTGTGCAGGCCATGACGTGATTGGCATTTGTGTTCAGATCTCCTGCTTTAGTGCCAGAAGCAGGCAACCAACCTTCAAGGCAGGACACGTCTGGGTTATGCCCTTGGGATGCAGAAGCTAGGAGGTGCTCTTCATCCACATTACAGACATACCATATTAAACCATGCCCTGCCATGCTATGCCATGCCAGTAGAGCAGGCTAGGCTGGTGGAAAGAGTGCATTACAGTCCCTCCAGGCTGAGGAGAACACTTAGCTCAGACCTCCCACTTTCTGGGAGAGGGCTCTGACCACACAGCTACCATTTACACACATGCTGTGCTCCGTGACAGCACCTTTACAAGATGCCTCTGCTCTGGTGGGTGCCTGATCTGAGATCATGACAGAAAAGGTAAATGGAGGAGGAGGAGGAATGCAAGCTCTAACTCCTAAGCTTCAGGGAGGGATTGAGCTCTCACACGTTTTCTGCCTTCTGCCTCTAGGCAGCTTCTAGTCCTGGGTGATGGTTTGCCCTTTGGGCTGCCTCCTTATTTCAGCAGAGGCCAGAAACCTGAATGCAGTCCTGGGAGGCACCTCGGTACCTCGGTGTCTTACTCTCTGGGTCTGAGAAGGCAGTCGTTGCCACCGGCACCAAGCTTGCGCTCTGTGTGGAGCATTCGTTCTCCTTCTTGTCTGATTTCCTGTG
Source organism: Phoebastria nigripes (assembly GCA_035582835.1). Taxonomy (NCBI): domain Eukaryota; kingdom Metazoa; phylum Chordata; class Aves; order Procellariiformes; family Diomedeidae; genus Phoebastria; species Phoebastria nigripes. The sequence continues at coordinate 1,019,239 of JAYKAV010002777.1, forward strand.
TAAAAACCGAGCACCAGCTGGCTTCTTCCTGAGGGAATGTTCTTTAGGCCCTTTAGAGCCATTCCTGATCCTCATGCCTGACCACTGTCCTCGCCAATCAAATGGAGCCCACCTTCTGCCTCCTAAAATATGGGAGTTCATGGCTTGTCGCTCAGGAGGGTCCTGGTGGTACACGGGGAACAAGCCAGCGAGTCCCAGGAGGAGGGTGCAGGTTGCAACACTCTGCACCGTGTCACCTCTCTGCCCTGTCCCTTGGAAACAGTATTTCCTGAAGTGATGCAGAGAAAGTTACTCTGATTTGTTACTCAACTACTGTTGACTTGTGTATTTGGGCTTGGCAAAAAGCTGCTCTGTGACTTGTCCGCAGAACAGGATTAGTACTATCTGCTGCCTAACGGCTGGGTTGCAAGGATCGAATAAGTAATTTTTGAAGCACTGGGAGAGGGACCGAAGGCATTAGAGAGGAATGAAGTGCCGTAAGGAAGCCTGCGCGACCACCTTCGCCTGATTTCCCTGCACACAACAGCATGCATGTGGTCTCTGAACGGCGCTTGTTCATTAGGTGGCACTGCAGGCCCAGGATTCCACGGGCGAGCGCAGTCTCCAGAGGGCTCCTCTAGGTCTGAGCGGGGGTTTGTAGGCTCAGACGCTTCATTGCCCTATTTGCGTATTTTTTTCCTGGGGAAACATGCTGTCCTGACAAATCCTGGAAGAACACAGAAGTGGTATTGCAAAAGCAAAGCAGCAGCAATCAAGACTTCCGATACAGCCTCCCGGGCCTGAAGTCTCCAGGAACTGCACGGGGGGGCCTGGAACTGCTTGGGGTAAAACCAGTGCAAAGGACCTGCAGTCCACCCGCCCGCCCTGGCTGCACCAAGGCAGTGCAAAGGGCAGTGCTGTGGGGCTGCTGCTTTCCCTTGAACCGGGAGACAGCAGAGTCAGTCCTCTCAAAAATCTTGTCCTTTCTCCAACAGCCCACGGAGAGGCTTCAAAGGCTGCTGGCGATCCAGAGACACATGCTCTTCGAGGAGGGGGCACCATGCCACTGCATCTGTGCCTCCTGCCTCTGCTGCAGGGCCAGCAGCGATGCCTGGCACCTGCCCCAGGGGCCTGGAGCCTCCTGTGCTTTTGAGTAGAAGATACCCAACACGTCTCAGGTTGTGCCTCTTCCACTGAAATGTCCTGAGCTGAACTGGGGTAGGGAAGGCGCCTGTGTTCTCTTACAGCCGTCCCAGCCACCTTCTTCTTCACCTTGATTTCCTTGGCATTTCCTTGGGTAAATGTTTATGCAAGTTTTCAAAGCCAGGGAGCACGCAGGCAAGATCTGGGAGTGCTTCCCTTGAAGAATTTGGTTTGAGGTGTTTTAACTCCCTCCTCCCGCGCTGCCAGTTATTCCCAGCCTGGCACAGTCCTCGCAAAAGCCCGGCTCTACCAAGGCACACCTGACTTGGCTGGCAACTGCCACGGCTATTCCTGTCCCAGCGCCCCGCTAGAGCTGGGCCTGGGCTCCTCCATCCCAGCTGGCAGCTTAGTCATTCTCCAGCCCCGGGTCAGTAACCTGCAGCTTACTCAGTGCCCCTCTGTCTGAAGCTGAAAGATAAATGCCCTTGAAATTTGAAGTAACCACGATAATTTTATTTTGAACAGGAAAATGGACTGTTTTTTCCCCTTATCTAATTGATTAGGAATGTCAAATATTCTTTTCTGTACACCGTGCATGCCTCTTATTTATGTAGGAAGCAGCTGGTCTAGGGATTGAGCCAAACACTTTTTTTAACTAGAAAAAATTAAGCTTTCTTTTGGGGCTGGGGGGGTGTGTGTCACTGTATTTCATCGCGAGTTGACAGATAGAATCCATCTCTCTGTTTTTCCCTCTGCGTCCTGACATGCGTCTGGGAAACACTCGCCATGTCCCCACTTCAAAGAAAACTGCAGGTGTCTGGGAGAACAGGGGCGAGGAGGGAGCGCCGGGACACGGTCAGGCCAACGGGATGTTCGCAGCTCAGGAGCCACGTCTGGGCGCCCGAATGACATCAGAAAAAAAATCTTGGCTTTTGTCTGGGTAGATTTCTGTCCACTTCTATTTCTGCACATTGCTGAGCAGTACTAGATGAAGCAGTTACTATCTAGAGGATGATATTAGCTTTGCGGCCGCGTGACTCTAAGTAATTCCTTTCTGTAATGGGCTTAAAATGGAGCGTATGTTCCCATTTTTCTCAGTAGGCAGTTACGCTTCCCATCTGAAATCATGCAGCCTTAGACTGCATTTCAGAAAGTTTTCTTAGGAAGAGCCTGAAATTGCAGCGTAGTTAGATTTGTTGCTGAGGAAATCTGTTCATTCAGCCTGATTGACAGATACAGCACCATCTACCCGCAAAAACCCAGCAGAAAGATGGCTCTTGGTCTGGTTTGGTCAAATGGGTAATTGAACCCCCCTAAAAGATGTAGGACTCTGTAGAGTCATTAGTAATCATCACACCTAGAAGTTCATGCAAAGAAAGCTGCCAATCAATAGAACTATTTTGTAGGATAAACATGAAAATAATTTAAACATGAGGAAAAATAGACAATCAACGTTATAGGTGTCACCATAAAGCCGTCAYTATGGATGTGCTTCATCCCAAAGCAGCCTGCTGCATCTCCACATGACCACAGCCAGTGGTTTTGGGAGTGGGTAGTTTGTTGAAGGGGGATGTACAAAAGAAATGGTAATAGAAACACTAAGTAAGGCCACATATCGCATGATGAACGTAAAAATATATCTCCAGTAACACCTCTGTTCACAGAAGGTGAGAGCAGCGATGGGTCATACATTGGTGGATCGTTGAACTAGCAATCTTTCATTCAATGTAGGGTTGGCATCATGTGCAGGAGGTTTATACCTTCGTGGAGAGAGCTGGGATCCAAATAAATGGGTGGTGTCTTACCTCTCCTTTTAAAAGTGTTCACATGAGTTTTCATCAGTCAGCCATGGCTGATGTCACCACCATTGCTTCCCACTTTCTGTGATGCAGATCAGCTTGGCAGGTTTTCGTTACACATCCCAGATGTGTGCTTGCCTCCATAACCAAAATGGGATCTTGCTGGACTTTGCCATTGTAATGAGCAGAGCAGCCACAAATGGGGTGCCAGTGGGAGAGCAAACAGAGTTATGGATGGACTTTCCCAGTCAAAATATCACATATTTCCTGTGACAGGTTGCTATGGGAAGAAATCATTTTGATAGTCACCTTGAAAATACCTCAGTCTGGTGAATTGGCATGACACTGATACAGCTTTCAACAGGCTCATATGTGAGGTGTCCCATGATGACCACTTATCTACACAGGCCTCCAAGCTTGAGTTGTGAAGACCATTAAAAATGGTTTGAAGAGCACATTCACAGCAGTATTGACATAACCTGGACTATCCTGTCGTGAATATTCCCCTTTCTTTTTCGTAGTTGCGCAGCGTTTTCTTGGGCCATTTCAAAGCTGAACTCATGGCTGTCCAGAACTATAGGGCTATGGCCAGAACAACACTCTGTGCCTCAAAGCTGAACATTCAGCAGTAACTGAGCTGCTGAATGCTGCTCGATGAGCTCGTAGGGACAAGGCAGCTGAAAAGGCTTGACTTCACCTGGTCTGGCAGGAAATGCTGGGATTTGTTTAATCAGCTAGCCAAACAACCTCCAGCACCTGCTCCCTTAGCAGAGGAGGCCAAGCAACAAACATTTTGCTGGATAAAAGTTTCCACCAAGTCCTCACCGGCGGGAGGGAGATCTGCCAGCAGCACTGCTCTCCATCATTGAGAACTGTTCACAGGGGCTGACCTGGACATAGAGGCAAATATGGTCAAACTGGTTGCTCCCACCAGGCATGAGGACACATATACATGGTAATTTGGGCTAAATGTTTGGGTTTGGCTATTCCAGGTTTTCACTTGTGTTATCAGGAGCGGGTGAATTGCCAAAGGTTTGGCAGCTGATAAAAACAAGTGCTGTGCCAGATCCAGGGAAAACCCCACACTCAGAAGCAAGTTGCTAGCCCCAGCTCCTCTTTGCTACATGTTTCAAGGTCCCCCAGGGACATATTATTTGACAATGCTGTTGGAGGACAAGGCATGCTCTGCGTGTTGAGCAAGCTGGATTTTGCTGAGGCAGTGGTTCCCATGATGAAATTTTAGCACTAACTGTAGTCGTTAAATAAATCAAGACAGGAGCTGTGTTCCTGGACTTGCTGCTGCTTGTCATACACTGGCACATTGTTCTCCTGAGGTGGGATTCACTGTGCTTGGTGTTTGCCAGCTAAAAATTAAGCACCTTAAGTTGAGCTGCCTGAAAATGAAGCAGTCAAACACTAGAAGCCCTTGTCTCCTTCTCTAGACAAAGGAGACCGTTGAGCACTGCCACAGCATGATTCATCCCAAACTTCAAAAAATTAAGCCAGGGAATTGAGTTGCTTTCTGGACGTGCCCATCTCACTCTGTTGACTATTGAGGGAGCTGAGACAGCTGGGTGAGATTTCAGAGGCAATGCTTAGATGTCTGCTGTGAGGTGAATCCCACCGTTGGCCAAGAGGGTGAGCTTTCTGCCCCGGTGAGTGACCAGAGTTACCACCACACGTGAATGGGTTTGTGTACACGCGGAGGGCACAGCAAGCACAGGGGAAGTACAAACACACAGCCTTCTGTGGGGCTGCATGCTGCATCCCAGCTCTGCCCCAGTTTCCTTCCTAATGACCTCCCACTCCATCTCCAAAACCTCTTTGACATGGCTAACATTTGCTCAGAAACTGGCTTTCACTGACTGAGAGGTTACCCTGACTGTTGATGTGACTGACCACATACACCCTGTAGCAGGGGACAGGTTTATCTTCTGGGTTGGAGAGTAACAGACCAAAACAGTGCCAAGAAGATGCCACCTTCACAATGCATTTATTATTACCCAGAACACAAATACATCACCCAGGGCCAGGACCTGACGTTTGAGCCCAGACAATGCAGGTAGGTGGGACCTTGGATCTGGCTTTTCTGGGTTGCCTTAGGAATGTCAGTGCACAAAGTCAATCTGTGAAACAAATGAGTTTGCTCAACTTAGGGCGTCAGTGGATATGTACGTCAACTTAGACCTGACATCCGCTCCTCCACTGCAGAGTCTGGCCCTCTTTTCTGGTGCCAGGACAAGGCTGGTCAGCTGTGCATGCTCTTGACTGAGCGCTGAGCCTTGTTGGTAACAGAGATGTGCCATGCCTGTGAGCACTCGAGAACTACTGGGTCCATCTTGCCCAGCAGCCTGGGTTCTCGTGTAAGAAAGTAGAAATCCGGGGAGACACATATACAGCTGAAGTAATGCCATTTTGTGTACAAAGACCCCATTTTGATTTAAAAAAGGGCAACTCCTTTCTTTTCTGCACCTGCTATTTAATCAGAAATCCCAATAATCCTCAGACAAAGAGATATAGATATGATCAGCCCCTTGAAGATTGTTGATTGACACTGCCAACAAACAAGAGGCGTGGTGTCTCAGATGCTAAATTTCTCAGGAAAGAAGTTAGAATAAACAAAAACAGTTTTGCTTGGATTCCTCCACAACACAGACATTTAAATACAGTCGGTTGGGTGCCAGTGACACTGTCATTGCGAAGAGAAATCCCGAAGAAATCTGAGCGCAAGCCAAATGGGAACTGAAGAGCCAAGGTGCAAGTAACAGGGGTTCCCCTCATCCCAGCCTGGAAGCCTGGCCAGAAATGTCATGAAACCGTTCATCCCACCTGTGATGTGTATTGTTTTGTTAAGCTGTTTTATTTAATCTGGCAGTAAATTGACATCTGTTATATGACCGCTGTGATTAGCTTGTATGGATGGCTTCATAGCTTGGGTATGGCTATGCAGGGATGGCTTGGGATGGCTTCCTAGCTTACCTTGAAGAGATATTATCCTGCAAAGTGGCTAAGTCTGGATCATGCCGGTGGGTGGGAGAGATCGGGAGAAGTGCTGAAGAGCCCCCCGCTCCCCACAGGAAAGCCGGGGGATGACGGGCAGCCCAACCGCAGGGCCCTTGCTCCTCCGCGGTGCTGGGAACAGGCGATCCATGGCGTTGGGGACGAGCAGCAGCCCGAAAGTGCCGACGCTGCCGTGATGGGAGCCATCCACACTGACCGACCCCTGCGCAGTGGGGGAGAAAAACAAAACCAGCCCAGGAGGGCCTTGTTGCGAGAAGGAAGTATTATTTAACGTGCATTGTGTTGGGAAAGGAAAACAAGGGTCCTGGCGCCGGGCCAGGTCCATTGGCCTCTTTTTTTTTTTTTTCTCTTTTCTTTTCTTCTGGGCAATTGTTCTAGTGAGGCCAATTTTTTTTGTTGTTTTTTGTTTTGTTTTGTTTTCTTTGGTGTTTTTGGAGTTGACAATGCACGGGGTAATTTCTCGGTCCTCTTCCTGTGTTTTGGCACAGGGGCTGCCCGAGTGCTCGGCCGCGCTTCCTGTGGCAGAGGCGCCACCACCATGGCCATGGCCACGGCCACCGGCACCGGCACCGGCCTGCGAGTTGCATCATTGGGCGAGCGGGGGCTTTTCGCCTGCCCTGGAGCCGTGGGGGGGCAGGAGGGAGAGGCGGGAGCATGGGCAGCGGGGTGAGTCAGTGTGGAAAGGCAGCGCGCATTTCTGCGGGGTGACTCACCAGCCCTTAGGAAGAAAAAAAATAATAAAAAAAAATTCCAGCCAAATTCTTTCAGGGAGGTAAACAAGGTCACGCAGCGCGGCGAGATCCTGTTTACCTGAGACAGGACGTCTTTGCAGAGCCCGTGCTGGAAGTGGGGACGTGTTGACATGACTCAGGGCGGCTGACGCGGGGAGACGGGGCTGGGGGCACCGCTCAGCCCGAGGGTCCCACCTTCACCGCGGCAAGGAGGGGGCAAACCCCCACCACGGGGCCAGACGCTCCCCTCCGCAGAAGATCACCCTGCCGCCCTGCGACTCTGCCAGGAGGGAGAGCAGGGGGCAAGGGACCACTGGGCAATGGCAGGGCTGTGCCAGTGCTCGACACTCGCCTCCAGCGCTCCTCCGTGCTGGCAGCCCCGGCAACTCCGACCCACTGCTGCCCACCTGCCCGTATCCCATCTCAAGCGGGCACTTTCCCTGCGGCCCCACGAGGAAGCCCCGGTGGCCACACGGTTAATCAGAGCCCATTCCAGACGCTGACTGAGTGTTTTTTCCTGATAACAAGACATGTGTGAGTGTACGTCGCTTGTCGCTCGGGTGAATATCCTGTTCTTGCGACGGGCCGGAGAAGCAGGGGGCAGCCGGGGGGGGGACGACGGGGCAGTGCACCGGGATTTCGCATTCCTGGCATTCCTGCCTTGGCCAGCGACTGCAAAACAGCCCAGCGGGGGGGACAGGGCACCCACGGGTGGCCACCCCGGCCACCTGCGCACGCACGTTTCACCTCCATCGCTGCCTCCCTGGCAAGCCTGGCCGTGGCATCGGGGCGAGGGGTCAGCCCGGGCCACCCCTCCGTGGCCACTAGGTCCCTAGATGGAAGCAACCCGGCCCCCTCAGCATCTCTTCTTTCCCTGGCGGTCTTGGACCCTTTTCCGGCACCTGTCCCTCGGTTTGACCTTCCCAGCCGTGTCCTGGGAGCGCCTTTTCCAGCATGGCACCCCCACTCCGGCCCTGCAGCAGGGCACACCGGCGTGAACCCACGCCGGGGGGTCGGGGGCACCTGCTGCAGGATGAAAGGCTGTGGGGCCTTGCCAAGTCCCCGTGTCCTGCCCTCGGCCACCCTGGCCAACCAGCAAAGACGTACTGCAAGGTCTTCACGCTCAGGTCTCACAGTCTGGGGTTTCCCTGGATGAGAAAGCCCTGCTCTCTTCCCCGCCGGGGTGTGGTGCATGGGGAGGACAGGGATATGCAGGAGTAGAAGTTACCCTGGTCTGCCCAGTTGAATTTAGGTCTCAGTAAGCACATTTCTCCCACGCCTTCCTTGTCCATAATCCCCGGCCCATCAGCCAGACTGAGCTTCTCACCGGGTCCAGAGAAGTGAAGGATGCTCAGTGCTTCCTCTGCTCCCAAGCTGCCGTCAGGAATCAGCACAGTGATGGAGGAGCCCGCGGGACACCCTCCTTCTATTGGCACCGCTTCAGCTCTCGGGGGTGCAGGAAAGCACCCACAGCCCTGCTTCACCCTCAAACAAAGCACAGAGCCCAAGGGTGCCCCTCAGCCGGCTGCCGGGACCCGCTCCCAGCCCCTCCACCCTTGCAGAGGTGAGCCAGGATCTCCAATCCAGCTATTTCAAGTGCTCCAGCGAGAAGAGCTCTTTTCTTCCTTTTTTTTTTCCCCCCTTTTTTTCATTGACACAACAAACCGAACAGGGCCAATGCTGACCCTCGGCCAGCGCTATGTCATGATGGTTTTGTCTCATGGTCAAATCAAGATCCTCGGGGTCTTGCATAACCAGGTACTTGGGAAAAGAAAGATTTCTTTCTTTCTTTAAAACACACCCCTGTTCTGCCTTCTCCAGCTTCCCGCTTTCCCCTTTCACAACCTGCCGGGGTTTGGCAACTTTCTCAATGAAACAGGCACATGTCGTAGCCCCATGGACCGCTAAAAAGGAGGAGAAGGAGACTCCGCAGCTCCCATCACCAGCTGCACACACATGTGTTGGTGGAAGGGGAAGGGATGGGGAGGAAAGAGGACGGTGCCTCTGGTCACATGCAGAACCCTGGTTTTGAGGAATTGAAAGCATGTTATATCTGCAAGATTTCAAAAAAACCCCAAGGGTGCTTCTGCATTTTAAGAAGCGGCCAGCGCAGCCATGCCCCCGAGGCCTGGGCAGGCTTGCGGGAGGCTTTTGAGGGAGTCCCGGCAATAGCCCTCCCTGCAGCCATCGGGGAGAAAATTGGGGCACGCTGGGCGCGGGTTCAGCCCGCGACTGGGTGTGCAGCAGGGATCTCAGCCTCATCCCAGCACCCGGTGCCTTTGCCCTGGCAGCGGTGGGGTGAGGAGCTGGTGAGGTTTGAGGTTTGTTTGGTGCTTGTTTGTCTGTGGGGGGACTTACCACCAAGTCACTGCGATTTGGGTAGATTTGTGTATTTCTTTGGTGTATTTCTGGTGGGTGAATCCCCCGTGACACAGGGTCAGAGTATCTGCGGGACTGCAGTCAACACCAGATAAGCTGCCTTTGCTCGGCGTGGAGGCAGGTCCTCGCTGTCTCAGGGCCTGTCTCTGCAGAGAAGAGCTGCCATGCATCGGTCCCAATTTTCTTCCCAGCGTGGAGGGCCTTTTTACCCCCCACTGGAAGGTGACTAAGCCCCACTGCAGAAGAGCGCTCGGTGCAGGACAAGGCAAAGGGGGCTTCTGCACTTTGAACTCAGCCCCCAGTGCTGTGCAGGAGCTCCATGCAGAGCTCCATTTATTCCTAAATTCCTCAAATTCAACTTCTTTTCAAACAGCCTTTTACATGTGCAGTTGAGGAGAGCCCTGGTATTGGGAAAAGGTGGGAAGATTTTGGACAGGTTGACTAGCGCCTTATAACCACATGTAATGACCCAGGGTCCATAGGAGGAACGGAGTCGAGGTCTGACACTCGCTGGCAAAGCCCATCCAGGCCCGAGATTGCTTGGGAAGGGGCATGCGAGTCCCGTCCTGCCCAGAGCAAAGGTCCAAAGATCAGGAGCTTAATCCGAGGCACAAAGCTCCAGTCGCTCAAGGACTTCAGCCCTGCCCAGGGCTCCCAAGCAACCCAGGTCCTTGGGAATAGGAAAACCCCAGCAGGGATTCACTGGACTCCCAGAGGATTACAGCCCAAATGACTAAACCTGTTATGTCACCCAAATGATCTGCTTCCTTTTATGGTCAAAATCAAGTGTCAGAATCACAGGTTTCCTCTTTCCTTAGAACTGGGCTTTCTCGATACCGCAAATCCTTCTTGCAATGCTAAAATTAAATGTCTGAAAGCACATGCATAGTGTTGCAATCTTGCTGCTTTGCTTACTGGTCTGTGTAATGCATGAGTTGAGTAACAAACAATAGAGGTTGGAAATAGCCGGGACTGAGATTTCCTCTTTCAATTGCAGAATTGTTTCCTTGACTGGTGCGTGCATAAGCCAGGTGGCAAAATGCTTGCCCCAACCAAGTTTCCTGGCGAGCAGGAGGGGTCTTTGGGTGAGGGGTGGAAAGGAGTGAAAGAAAAAGCTCCCAAAAAGCAACTCCTGCCTTTCTTGGGCTTAGCTTCACCCTCCTACTCCTTTACAAGTTCCCTCTGTCTCTCAGTAGCTGGTTCTTGCAGCTCCTCAAAAACTTCTCAGGTCCATTTTCAAACCTGTGGATGGGAACTATTGCCACCCCATACGAGTGATGGAGACCTGAGATGCAGATGCCCATACCCAGAGCACCTCTGATACTGCCAACACCTGGCACTGTGACCTCTCCTATCCAGTGACACATACCCCAGGGAGTCAGATCGTACCAGCCCTGGGGAGCAGCAGAGTTTGTTGCTCTCCCAAATTCAAGAACTGCAGTGACCGCTTCCACCCCCACCTTAGCCCACAGTAAGTCTCAGATTGTACCAGCTCCAGCCGAGCGTAGGCACCCAGGTCTCATCAGGCTCTTATTTCCCTCCACTCCAAGTCAATAAGGACTCCTCACATTTGAGGTTCAGGGCCCACCTGAACCTCCGAYGGCTTGGCGGGAGGCCTGGCAGGGAGGTTGTCATGTCCTGGTCTCCAGGGAACCCAACAGCCCATTGAACACAGGTGGGGAGCTTGCAGTGGAGCGGCTTTCCTGGATGCTGTAGACCCAGCTGGGTGCTTCTGGTCCTGGTTGTGCAGGTAGAGTCACCTACACATACATGTTCCTGCTTCTGAAAAACCCAACTGTTTGAGGTCTCCTCCAGACCCTGGTGTTTGCGCCTTATCTGACTAAAATGGCTGTCTCTGCCGCATTCAACTGTTGTGACCCAAGAAAGGGACCCCGGGCTGGGAGGTGTAAGGTGGCTGCCTGTCAAGCTTGTGACACTTTGGCTTTGTGGCCACGGGCACCCCAAATGCCAGGGATGCTGCCAGCAGCGATGACGTCCCTCCCCAGCTGCACCCACAGCGCAGGCGAAGCACCGCGGTGGGCACGGTAGCACCATGCCAGCTCCCGCCGTTTGCTGCCCGAGGGCCTCCGCTTCCCAGATGGGTGTTCACATGCACCCAGATTCCTTAGAGTTTTTTTTTAATCCAGGTTCATAAATATTCATGTTTTCCAGCTGGCAAAAATCCCCTGTTGCTGGCTGGCCTTCCTTGGGGACTGGTGGTGTRTCAGCCCCTGCTCTTCCTCCTCATGGCAGTGGGAACCCTCCAAGCTCCAAGGGCTTCTCCTACACGCATCCACCCAACCCAGCCCTCTCTCCAAAAGGAGAAGCAGCTCCTTAACCCAAACCACTCCAACTAGCTTACCTCTTGCTTGGAAGAAACCACACAGGATGAACTTGCAATCAAATATCCCAGTCTCTAATGGCTGGGTTAGAGCAGGGAGGGAAGGTAACAGGGTTCAGCTCTGGGTTTGGGGGTTGCACCTGGCTCGGCATCTGTGTACAGAGTGGGAAACTGGGGCAGGTTTTCTGTCCCGCACGGTAGCAGCACCTGGTTGCTCCTTCCTGGCCACGAGCTTTGAAACCATCTACAAAACCTGAGTAAATAAATAAGTACAACAATAGGTCGCAGCATACCCGGTGGGACTATCCATGGAAAAGGGAAAATACGTATCATGGGGAAAAAACTGCAAATCCTGTTCAGCTGCTCCTTTCTGTTTCATTTAACACACTTGAAGGCGGCTGCGCTGGGAAAATGCTTTATTCGATTACTGGGCTGTTCACACCAGCCTCAGTGGAGCCAGGAGAGCCTCGTCYCTGCCAAACCTGAATGCAAAAAGCGTCCATTTCAGCCCTTTTACAACGGGCTGATGAAGCCAGTGGGATGCTCTGACGAGTAGAGCATCCCCCATCCCACCCCAGGGACAAACCTGCACTACTGGCCGTCCGCCTCGCCACAGTGTGTGCTGGTCCTGCCCTCTGCAGACCGAGAGCCTCATCTGGATTTGCACATCCTTCTGGGAGGGAGCTGCCCCTTGCCCAGCCTGGGATCCTCCGAAGCCGGGTCCCCCACAAGCGAGCGGTGCACTCCCCCTTCATTCCGCTGGCCAGCGCTGCCTCAAACTTTCCAGGGCAAGGCTATGCTGCGATTGCAGTGTTTTGTCCATGGTCACCGGGTTTATGGGACACCAGGGAGACCCCTCTTTTCCTCCCCTCCCCCTCCCAGCACAAGCATTTTGTTTTTCTTCTTGATTAGCGGAAAAAATTCCTGAACCTGTCAGAGGGAAGTAAGGTCTTTTCTCTCTCTCTCTCTCTCTTTCTCTCTCCTCGGCCAATTAGTGAAATACAAACAATTTCCATCATCATGGTGAAACACTTTTTCCACCTAAATAACACCTCTGCAGGCTTTAAAGGTGCAGGCCCCTTTGCACAGCCCCCCCCTGCCCTGAGAGATGCCCTCCCGGGGCCACACCGGAGCGGGATGGGGGTGGCTGTTCCCCATCCTGCTTTACCCGGACACGTGCAGCCAGCCCAAGGCTTGGGGCAACACGGGCATCTCACACAGGCACTCCCAGGGTTTTTGCTCACAGACATCAAGCCAGCGTGTGCCRGGTCACGGCAAACCTCCCTGCCCTCCTGTTAACACCCTGGCATGCCCAAATGTCAGCTCTCCTGAGTGCCCCACCAACCCACCGATGTCCATGGAGCCTGCCGGCATCCTCAGCTGTGGCCTGTGGAGCAGTGAAATCCCCTCCATGGAGGTGGCCGTCCCCAGGACCTCCTCCGCACCCAGCTGTGTACGGCTGGCTGAGCTCCACTGCCCCTGTGCAGCCCTGCCTGCTCTGGGGGACCCCAGCCCCTGCCCGCTGGAGGAGAGAGAGAGCATCCCACCTGCCATGCACGCTGCAGAGTGCCTCCTTACAGCCGCCTGCCTAATTTAGGCAGCCAAAGCACTTGTGCAGGTGCACGGTGTGGTTCACATGTGACCCCATGTGTGTATACCGGGCTGTCTGTGTGACGGACCCTCATGGGGCAACATCTGACATCACCTGGGGAGAAGATCGCCTATGGGGCATCCAGAGCCCTCTGGCCAGCCATCTCCTGGGTGCCCTGGGCTGTCACTGGGTATGCGTGTCTCAGTAAGGGCTTCTCTCCCGGAGCACACCTTGGTTCATGAATCACTGCTTTTCCTGCTCTGACCTCATTTGATTTGTCTCTGATGTCATTGCTTGCAGCCGGCTCTGCGCTGCAGGGACCAGCAGTAGCTAACACCTTCTCCTCTGCTCTTCTCCAGGTCTGTGCCAAGATTCGTACAGAAAAATAGTTTCTCTTCATGCAGAAAACACCTGAGCAGAGCCTGGGTTTGGGGAGCAGAGCTTGCCTTCACTGACTGCAGCGGCCAGTGGTGGCCAGGGCCGAAGGTTGGGGCATTTGGGAACTTGGGAGTTTCCAAAGCCGCTGGGGCAAGACCTGCAACGGAGCTGCTTGCCTGGCATCTCTGCACTGTCCGTCCTTTGTTTTTGCAGCGCATGCAAAAAAAAAAATCACAGCAAACATTTCAAAACACGCATCAACTGTCAAGCCACAAACCTCCCTGCTGCCGGGGTCCCCGCCGTGTTTGGGTTGCTGCTTAATCACTTGTGAACAGCTTCTTTTATTGAGTTAGTAATTACAAGGGAGTTGTTTCCCTTGAGGCTGCTTTCCTCCCGGGTTTGCCACTGCCTTTGCTGTGAACCCAAGGCAGTCCATTGCACCGGAGAGTCCCATTTGGTATCTGCCTGGCTGGGGGAGGAAGAAGAGTAGGTGAGCCCTGCCATAATTTTATATTTTGCTCTCTTCGGCCTCCTGGCTCCTCTGCCAAGAGCCCCACGGACCCACTGCTGTGACTGGGGGTCTCGCGTTAACCCCGTGCCTGCACCACCTGCAGGGAGGCCCTGGCATTTGGGGTTCCCTCCACTTCCCACCCTCTTTCTGCTCGTTTTTTGGGGGGCTCTGTTGTTCCTTTAACCCTGTGATGAAAGCYGAAAACAGCCGAGGCTGCCTGGCTTCCTTGCAATGTCTTTTATGATGGGAAATTCCCAAGACTGCAATGGGTTCACTCGGTCACGGGCAGATCATGGCTCGGGGTGGGCCAGCACCGTTTGGTCACGGGCTGCGTGAAGGCGAGTGGGGAACAGCTGCGCGCTCGGGCAAGAGTTTTTTGTTGTTTCTTTTTCCTAAATAGTTTTTAACTCTTCATATTTTCCTCCCTCTTTGTACCCTGCTTTTCCCTTGGCACAGCCAGCTTCTCCACCCCCAGGGCCCGCCAGACACTGGTGCATGGACAGGGAGACAGGGCCACCCTCCGACACATCCCCGTCCCACCCCAGGATTCCGCGGGATGGTAACGGCTCCCACTGAGCCCCTTCCCAGCTGTGTCCAGAGTGTGGGCAGGCTGGGCAGCGGGACAGGGCGGCCGTCGTGGGGGGCATGGCTTATGTCAGGGAGGTGCGAGCCCAGCGCGGGGAGGGGAATGCCTGTGTGGGCTTCGTGCCACATGGCTGGGCTGAAGAAGTCCCTTCCTTCAAGCCACAGCCAGGCGTGGGGGAGATCTTAAAGCCGTTCGCATTCCTGAGCGCCAATAAAATAAACAAGCAGTCAAGGGTTTTCCTGGGCCCAGTGAGGAAACTCTTGAAAACTGATTTTTCATTTCATTTAGCCATGYGACAGCTTTAGCGTTGCAAACCCTCAACGCTAAAAAGCCCAAAGCCTGGCTTTAAAACACGGGGGTTTGCTTTTTGCACCTGAATAGCCCACCAGTTCACTCTCCTGTCTGCCTGCCGCTTTTGGGAGCTGCGTTCTAGCAGGAGGACCCATCGCTGAAGCCTCTCTGCTGCCTCAAAGGCTGGATGTGTTTCCTCCAACAAAAGCTGAACCTCCTGTTGAATGACATATCCCAAGGCTGGGCCTTTAGGTAAAGCAGCAGTCAAGCAATTAAACCAGGGAGAGTTGCCAAGGCTCCCCGGCTCCTCCGACATCACCTGTAGCACCGGGCGAGCCAAGCTGGCACCCCGCATGGAGGAGATGCTTTCCGGCGGTGTGCTACAGCCCTCCCGGGGCTTATTTCGGGATTTATTGCCCAAGCTTGGCTTTGCGGGGTGGATGTAAACCACCTGCTCCAGCCTCGAGAAGCGGCACGGGCGCCCGCCTTCCTGCACCCCACGCTGACCTGTGCTGAATGCGCGCCAAGGCGCTGCAAGCAAACGGTGTTCAAGCGAGCGCCCGAGCAGCTGCCGCGTGCGGACGCCAGGCGCTGCGGAGGTGTTAGCTCCAGGCGCCCAGGCCTGCGGCTTCTTTCAGCACCTATTCATTTTGAGCTGTTAAAAGCAGAGGCGCACGCTTGTGGATGGGGTTGCACGCCTCCGCCGGGGCCACCGTGGCCAGGCGGTGTGCCGGCCCCCTGGGATGCCAAGCCCTTTCTCCCACCCTGGGTCCAGGCTGATGCACCCACGCTTCCCATGCCTCGTACCCCTCTTTGCACCCATTGCTCCCCAAATTCCCTGCTGACAGGCCCTCAAGCCCAAAGAAGTCTCACGCCAAAAATCTTTCTTCTCACCGGATTATCCTAAGGAAATCAGAGCAGGGATGTGATTATTATCCTCGCTGTGATTTTGCCCATGCTTTCCATCCTCGGGGGTGGACAGAGCTCACCCCTACTCCAGCTCCCTTTGGAGGATCAGGGAAAACGTGTCCTCACCCCAAAGTGAACCACGCTGGAGCGAGGCACACACCCGGGAGTGCCAGGCTTGTCCTTCGAGGACAGCCTGGAGCACATCCAGACACCAAGCTCCCCGGGTTCACCATTGCAGCACAAGTCCCCTTGGGTCTATGCTCCTCAGAGTTGAGCCATGGACTGGGGGTGCTGTGCATGTGCTGGGGGGACCCCAAAATTGAGGCACAGGGCAGCAGCTGCCTTCGCCCCCTGCAGCCTCGCGCCCAAGTGCCAGATGTGTGATACCTCCCTTGCTGGGAGGAAAGGGAAACGCAACGGCCTTTCTGACCGAGGGAAGGACCGCTGTTGTCTAGACGATGTGACTAAGGAGGGAAGGGGCTGACTGTTTGTACAGCTTTGGGGAGTGTAAACAGTGCCGACTGTCCCAAGCCCTTCAAAGCAGAGGAACCCRGAGATCAGATGAAAGCGCGGGGAAATTCTGGCCGGGTGTCTGAACAGAGCAGCTAAGGAGAAGGGGACCTCTTTGAGACGAAATCCCCAGCGCCTGAGTCATTTCAAACCAGCCCAAGCGCTGGGCGACAGGCGGGAAGGAGGAGCGCAGCACCACCGGCCGTGGGCAGGGCTGTGTGTGGGCTCCCAGGACTTTCCCAGCTTTGGTCGCTTCTCTCCGCAATCTCAGAATAAGTGTCCTGAAAACAAAACTGGAGGCCCTGGGAATCCCGCTCTGCCCCGCGCGCGGTGAGCTGGTTTGGCCTCTGCATTTCATTCAGCTCACAAAAGAAAGAGAAAAAGTTGTTTGAGAGGTTTGGTTTCCTTTTTTTCTTTTTTTTTTTTTACAACTTTAAATACAGTACTGAGTATAAATTAATCTTACATTTTAAAAAAAGAGCCAAAAAAAATTAAAATAAAATAAAACCTCACCATCTTTACAAACCAAAGGAAACAGATTTTGGAAAAGGAAAACAAAATGTCTTAAGACTTGCAGGCTTGGGGATGGAGGGAGGGAGCAACGTGCCACCTCGACAGTGGTACGAGAAGTGCTCTGGGCTTGCAGGAGGCGAGGGCTGCATCCCTCCACAACTTGTAACAGCTCCCAGGTTGCAGCTTCGCCTCCTTCCCCATCTCCCTCCGGGGCTTTGCCCCRCAATAGGGGTGCGTGTGCGTGTGAGGGGAGAAGTGGCTGGAGGCAGGAAGGGAAGGGGAGGGCTGCCGCGCTAGCTCTGGGCAGGCATTTTCTTCATGTGTAACTGCAGTGCCCAGCATGGCATGATCCAAGACCGGGACTGCGAGGTGACACTGGAAATTCCCATCATATGTAACATTTCTGCTAATGGTGACCGAGTATTAGGTGTGCAGAAATAGCCCTTGCCCACAGAGTCCTCCTCCCTCCTCCAGAGCAGGCAGTGGCCCAGGAGGGACTCTACAAGTGACCAACTCTACAAATTCTCTGAGTCCTCCTCACTTAGAAGAGCTCATTTCTGTCTCAGACGGCTGCTGCCAACTGCAAAGACCATCCTCATTTCTTTCTCTATACCTACACAGAGCAGCCCACATCTTGGACCAACTTCCAAGCTAGGTGGGCTGGGAATATCTAATGGGCAAAAATCCAGAAGGAATTTGAGAGGGAAAATGTGAGGAAAACGATGGGAGATGCGGGGACGTTGGCACGGAGAGAGCAGTGGAGGCATGGTGTGCAGGACACCCGTGAAGGGGTTAAAAACCTCGAGGGAATGACATGATTCTGCTTTCAGGGACACAGAGCAGGCAAGGACAGCTCACTGAGATTAAGTCATGCTTCTAAGTTTGGCTGTTGTTGGTCTTGTTGTGGTGCCACTTCGCCTCCTGCAAGGAAGTTGTGCTGGGGGTTGGTGGAGAGTGAGAGAAAAGGACAACAAGACAGAGAGAGATCGGATGATGTCTCTGCCTGTCCCGTCCTGGACCTCGCAGGCACGTTGCAGTAACAATGTGCTTTTCTGCCAGCCCAACAAAGCCRATGCATGCACGTGCCTCTGAGCTTCCTGCCACTGGGGAATGAAATCCATTTAAGAACATATATATATATTTTTATATATGTATGTATAAATACACATACACACAGACACGCACGCACACGTATATATATACACACACATATACACGCGCACACATACAGAGTGAATTTAAAAAATAATCTGAGTCTGAGCCTGGAAAGTTGAATTCTCCACCAGCATGTGCAAAGATGGCTCCCCTTGGCAGGGGCCAGGGGCGTGGAGACGATTCTGCCGCTGTCTGCTCCTTCCCCACGATCCAAACACCTTCCAGTCAGCACCAGGAGCAGGAGGGGAAAGGGAGGGGGGAAATGCATTTGGCTTCTTTGTTTTGTTTTGTTTTTGTTCTGTTCCCCGAGATGTTGTATATCTTAGTGGTTTTGGTTTTTCTTTTTTAAAATAAAATATACACGCGCACATTAAAAATATATATCTGTCCAGGTAGGGCGATAAAAGTCCTTAGTGCATTTTCCATCATCGGTCGCCGCTCRCAATCTGAGATATGCCTGTTTTCAAAATGTAGGTCCAGTGCAAGTGTTGATCTCAGCCGGGCCCCCCAGCCTTACCAGAAACACGAAGGGAAGGGAGAATATTCCCCTTCTGCTCTCTGTCCGTTTGTTTTTCTCCTCCCCTCAGAAGAAATTGGACCCACTTTTCTTTTCACATTTTCCATCCTGTCCTCTGGAGCAGGGAAGGCATTGTCCTGTCCTCATCGCATGCTGTGGCTGTCAGGGTTCATGGTTTTATTTGTACTTTGTTCTTTTCTCATATATATATATATATATAGGTCATGTTTGTCCTTTTTTTTTTGTGTGTAAAACTTTAAAATTATGCTAATAAATGAAAGAAGGGAGAGGCTTTGGTGGGAGAAGGTCCACTGATGGAAAGGGAAGCACCAATTGTCGTCTGAATCAGACGTCGAGGCAGACGGACGAAGAGGAAAAGTTATCACTCCAAGGACCCCATGGGGGCAATACAGCAAATATATTAAATAAACCTGGAAGTGAAACAAAAACAGACATGGCATTAGAATATGTAACCCTCTGCCCCTGCAACTCCCCTCCTCTCCCATTTTCTCCTCTGGAAATGTTTGTGTCAAAGTGCCAGATTAGAAGCCCAGGAGGGCTTTTGACCTTCTCTATTTTTTCCTCTGGACAGCTTGAGCCAGAGCTGAGATTTGCATGGGTTTGCATCATTTCTACCCTGGGAGCCTGGGGCTGGCCAGGAGGATCCTGGGATAATCAGAGCCCTCGTAGTGCTAAGCGTGGGAATACCAATCCCAAGATACCGCCTGGCGCCCCTCATCCCCATCTCCTGAAACGCCACGTGATGGAAGCCCGTCGTCCCCCTCTCCTGAGGCGAGGGGAAGTGAATGTGAAGTGAGCGGCCCAAGCTCGTTCAAGGGGCCATGGCAGAGCTGGAACTGCTGAGTCAGAGGCCAGGGCTTTCCCTGTTAGGCTGTGCCGCCTCTCTGAATTCAGCCTCCCAGGTCCGCACCCTGGTTACTCTTTCTTTTCTGCACCTTTCCCTCTCTCACGGGGAGCCAGGGCTTATCTCCTTTCCCTTGTACCGGTGAAATTCTTCTGATGACAAGGGAATTACTCCTGTTTACACAGTCAGGGAGAGAAGAATCAGACCCTGGGCTGACAAAGTCCAGACCTCTTGCCAGAGATTCCAGTTCTCCTTTCCCCTGGTATGACCTTTCTTATGCACACAGGCTTCCCGCTAGGAGAGAGATGAACCAAAAGTGTCGCTGCTTTTCAGTCTTTCTGCCAACTCAACTAATGAAATAAAAGGAAAAGGGATCCCCAGAGCAACATTAATTCTCTGCTTTCAACTGAGAATCAATAAAGAAAGGAGAACAGGAGTTGCTCCACAGAAGAGATTAATTACATGGACCCCGAGGGGATTTAGGTGTAGAGAGAAGTCAGGCTCACTCTCTGCCTGTAAGGGAGGCAGAGAAAGGGGAGGGCAGGGCCCGAGAGCAAGTATGGTCGCAGCATGATCCTTCCACCTCTGCGAAGAGCCATAAAGCCACAAATAGGATGCACGCTTTGGGTCCCAGCCTAGTCCTTCCCCCTCCATCAGCCCTGGTTTTATCACAGCCAGGCCCTGCAGTAGCCCCACACTGAATGAGCGGCTGGTGCTGTGGGAAGCACCTGAGGTGCTTGGGCAGAACCATGCCCTGGGAGAGCATTTCTCCTGACTGGAAAAGCAGCTTGGTGTTACCTGCCTTGTGCTCTCTCTCCCCTGCCAGCACTTCTATGCTATGAGGATTTCTTTCAGCACTTTCTTGTCGTTGACATGCTTGTACTTCTTATGTTTCCTCTTCTGCACTGGCGGCCGGCGTACTCGCTGCCTCTGTGAGACAGCGGCTGTAGTGAACGACGGTGACAAGCCTGCCAAAACAGAGGAGAGAGTGTCTGTACAGTGAGGGGCAGCTGGGTTATGTTGAAATACCTTTCCCCACACGCTATCAACAAAGAGCTCTGCAACAGGAGGGCCACAAGGCCTCCTTCTTCTGCTCTTCTGTCCCCCATCCTTTGTCCTCCACAGTCCCTGCTCTCTCCCTTTTCCCACGATGCTCCTCCCCTCACCTCTCACCTTCCCCTCCTTCATTTCCCTCGGTTCCAGCCCCTTGCTGGCAGGCAGACATCCTGGGAAAGGTCCCTCAGCTGGTATAAACCAGTGAAGGCCCATGGGATTCACTGGAGCTAAGCAGATTGAAACCAGCGGAGGGCTCTTTCCTCTCTCCCCAGTCTCTCTTCTCATGCCTCCCTCCACTCTACTAATGCTTACGTCTCTGTTCACGTGGCCCTGGCCTGCTGTTCCTGGGGGGCTGACGGGACACCGCTTCACACCGACACTGCACATGGTCCTCCAAAGGCACAAYGACTTTTTTGAATTTTGGCTTCCTCTGGACAAATTCGATCTTGTTCACCTGTTTGGAAGAGGGAGGCAAGAAAAGATGAATACAGCTGTAGCTCCCACTCTGTAAAAATAATCAGTGTCAGTATGCTTCAGTACTGGCTTTCTTCCTAAAGGGTCAGAAGGCAGTTTATAGAGCACGGTTCAAATTCAGGAGTGGTGTGTATAGGAGCTAATTCTGCACACACCAGCAGAGCAGACCTAGACCAGGCAAGTTCGGATGTGACTGGTTGTTTCCCCCGTTCCTAACTATTGCCACTGCTTAAGCAGGATGACTGGTTGATCACGGACAGAAACATGGGACGTGCAGAACATGCTAGCCTGTTTCTGACAGCTGTGATGGCAGAGACCTGGGGGCAACCAGAATTAATTCCCACAGGATCCTACAGGAAGGGCAAAAGGAGAAAACCTCAGGCCCAATGCAAGCAAACACAGCTTCACCAGCTCTGCTGAGGCCTGTCTGAATTTGTCTCAAGCTCTTTAATAACTCACAGGGCTGAAGCCCTCAGCTCTGTGTTTCACGGGAAAGGCGGTACTCTGGAAATTCCCTCGGACTCTCCACCAGTGCTGACTCAGAGGGAAGACTCACTGTTCCACATCCCACCACAGGGCACGAGCTTTCTAGGGGGTCCTCCCACTACAGGAGCAGCCGGGCCTGACCCCACTCAGCTTATCTAACAAGACCACGGTCCCTGAAGTGCTCCGCAAGCTATAAATACTTGCTCTGCCGCACGTCTGGGATTGAATTCTTCTAAACCCACTGCCCCCAGCAGCATCCCTCAGCCAGAGCCAAAGCAGCCAGGCTGTTTATCTTTCCTTGAAAGCCCACTCCACACGCTTCAGACCACACGCTGCTCGCTAGACAAACACTTCCAGCCAAACAATAGAGAGACCTCTGTCCTCAAAGAAACCATTTCCAGGTCACTTTTTCAGGCTGGCTTTTGACCTCTCACTTGTTTTTTCCACAAAAACAACTCCTGCTCCCCCCCATTTTTCCCTCATTCAGCCTGGCTTTTCTGAGAAAGGAATTTCCTGATGAAAAGGGCTGTGTGAATACAACCTCTCCCAGCCAACCTCTGCCGCCTGCCTGGGGGAGTCTCTTACGGCTCAGGCAGAGGATTAGTACGGGATGAGTATTATTTTTAAACAAGCTGTCTGGGAGGAAGCTGTGAGGAGATCACTGGTAGCTGTGAGGAGGGCAGGATCAGAGCAAGAGGTTAGCCATCAGGTGTCTGCTTGCTGCTGGAGTGGGTCAGGAGGTAACCATGGGGCTGAGAAAGAGGAGAAGCTGCTCCAGTGCGTGTCTTGGGAAGAAGCTGCAGCAGCAGCAGGGGGATGGAGACCGACACTGCAAGCCCTTCTCTTTTTGCATCAAAAACAGTTCCCGCGATGAAAGCATCCTGTTTCTTCTGCTCTAACTCGGCAGACAAGGCCGCCTCAAGCCACAGAAATAGCCATGGCGTGGAACTGCAGCTGGGGACAGTGCCCTGTAGCTCTGCTATGGTTACAGTCCCCAGCTGCTGGACAGCACCAGCCCTCCCAGCAGCTGGCATGGACGTCACCCCGCGCCAGAGGCTGCAGTGCTGCGTGGCTAATGCAGAAAACGTGACTGCAGAGGGGGTGCGAGGGAACAGACAGCTGTGTGAACCTTGCACCTGAGACCTGCTGTGGTTTTGGTTTTGGGGGGTAGGGATGGAGGTGGACTGTGGGAGGAGGGAGCAGCGGGAGGCGTCTCCCTTACCTGGACGTGCCGGACGCGAATCTGCGTGGGACGACACTGCACGTTGCGGTTGTTGCAACACCCGGAGCAGCGCTGCACCTCCACGCAGGGCGGCCACACCACAAAGTTGGCATTGGTGCTGTCCACCATGTTGCGGGAGATTTCAAAGACCACCGCCCGCGTCTTGCACTCTGCGAGGACAGCTGGCTCTGCTGCTGCCAGAGCGTCTATGAAGGGCCAAGAGAAGAAGGGGGGATGAAATGGGCTTTGCAGCTGTTACCAACCTGCTGCAGCCACCTCTACTGGAAGAGAAAGACCCCACACGGCTCTCACACACACATACATGTTCTTTCTCCTTCTCCCACCCTTCCAGCTCCCTCCCTGGACAGAGCCGCGCCCTGTGGAGGAGGCCCCAGTAAAATGATGCTTCTTACTGCAGCGGCAGCCCTAGGCAGGAGATAACACTTCTCTAGAGCAAATCAGCACCAGCAGGATTTAAAGCAGAGCAGCTTGCAGAGCTCCAGACTCCCTCTCCTGCCCTCCTGGGGTGTAACACCCAGCTCCTACGTGAGGCCCAGACCCTCCTTCTCATCTGCCTGCACATCAATGCGCACTATAACCTCTACGCCCACACATGTATCTCAGATGTGCATCTGCACCCACCCACAGCTGCTCAGGTGAGTGCCCCAACAATCACAAGGTGCAACACCCCCGACTCACCTAGGCTTCGTCGCTCTCGAGACAGGGCCACGGGGTTTTGACCAGTCTGAGTTGCGTTCAGGTCCAGGCTCGAGCTATCCTCCTCTGCAAAGGGAAAGACATGACCTAATAGCACCAGGTAGAGGCAGGAGAAGACAGCAGGCACTTGCGCTCTGCTCACCAGGCAAAATGCAGAGACGTGGGATAAGCCAGGGCCCCAGTACATCACGCTAGGTGTAAATCCACCAGCAAGGTCACAGCTATGCTGGGGCATGGACAATCTAGGTTTGCTCTTTGCTCAGGCTAGGCAGTTCAAAGCAACAAGCCTATCGTGAAAGAGGAGTCCCAGCCAGGTCTGGGAAAGGAAAACTCCACCTCAAGAATGGCAAGGCCTAAGGCAGGGCTTTCTGGTGTCAGAGAGGAGTAGCAGAGGGATCCAGATCAGCTGGCTGAGACCAGGATACGGCAAGGAGGATCAAAGACCAGATGGGACCAGCAGAAAGTTTAGTATATAACACTGAGGTGCCTTGCTGGGATGGCTTGGGACTAGGAGAGTCGGGGTGTGAGGAGGCAGGTGAAGGGGATGATGGGCGGGAGGTGGGGTGCTTGCTTTCTCTCTCCTAACCCATCACAGCCACTCTAGGTTAGAGTCAGTTTTATGGCAGAAGAACAGAAAAATAAAGTTAAAATTACTTTTCCCATATACTACTCTAAGGTAAGCTGCAGGATCCGGAGGTAGTTCAGTCAGCGATGGGAGAGGAAGGCAGATAGCTTTCAGGCCAGCCCTGAGCAGTTCCCTCCCACCCCACTGCTTTTTCCCATAGGAAGCRCTGAATAGAGAAATGCCCATAATCCCCATGGAGCACTCCAACACGCAGCCCCTCCTGAGCTCCGGACAATGGCCGCATTTGGAGATAGCTCCCACCCAGCCACAGCTCCTTCCTTCTCTGACCTGCTTTAGCAGCTGAAGGAAGCTGAATGGACGTCAGCATCAAGGGAGCAATTTTCTTAAAGGGAATTTGGGGCCAGTGGAAGATCTCTGTTTATCAGATGTGTGGTGGAGCAGACTTCCCATACCTATCATGTCCCATCCCTCTTCCTCAATCCTGCTCTAGTGCAGGGGGAGCAGGAACTTTGCTCTCCACTCAGCTCTGAAGCAGTTGCTGAAGGATTTGGGATGGGTGCACAGAGGCTGTATTCACAAGGCAGGAATCATGTGCCTGAGCTGTCAACATCTACACGTGAGGTGGACAGACAGACACCCTTTAAAGCAGCTGAAGAGGTGTGATCAATTCTAGGATACCATCCATCTCACCCCGAGGCAGACACCCACAATGAGATCTGGTGGATCACGCTCTAGAAGGGCATGTAGCTCTCCAGGGGGCTACAGAGGGTGTCTGGATGACTGGCTTAGATGGTCATGCCTGCTTTGCGGGCAGCCACAGTTAAGGTCTACAGTAGCATCTAAGGTCAGGAGAGCAGTATCGCAGCTCATCTGCCTCCTGGAGCTGCCTAATTCTGTCTCCCTGTGCAGTCAGTGGAGGGCAGCAGCTGTGATACATACATGGGGCATGGACAGTGCAGGGAATAGCCCCAGCAGCTTTGGGATTATTTTGCTAATACACTTATTTGCTAATACACTAATTCCACACAGGACAAGCAAATGGTGATGCCCCTCGGTCACTACCTGGGAGCAGATGAGAGCCAGGGTACAACAAAGAGACAGATTCACAGCACCATTTTCTGTTTCCCTGACCAGCCTTTCCCATCTGGGACCTGAAGTGAAACCAGTGACTTAAAGCTCTGCAGCCTTCTCCCATACCCCTGGGCTTTTCAAGCCAACAAGAGAAGCCCATTTTATTTCTTAACCATGAGGGTGGTTAGTAACTGCGATAGAGATGTATCTGTTCCTTAGACACTGGGACATGACAGACTGCACGCATCTTCTCAGCCGCTCCTTCCCCACCCCTCCATCCTGCGCTGCCTGGCATTTTATCAAACGAGGGTGGGGGCTGCCTTTTGCGCAGAGGTTGAGTTGATGAGAGGAGAGAGAGGGGGAAAAAAAATAGCAACAACTGTTGACTCGAAACAAATCTCCTATTGAAAACCAGGTTCCTCCCTCCCCCAGGTTGTCCTTCTACACCCCAGGTCAGCACTGAAGACAGTTGGGGTGGGGGGACCAGCCTGGGACAATCCAGCACAGCTAATTTTGGAAGTTGCCCCATTGTGTGGCTCGTGGACRAGGAGGAGGGAACTGGTGAGGGCAGGGAGCGGCCGTGGCTGTGGTGGGGAGCCTCGTCGCCTCTTTCTAAGGCAAACAATAGCTGAACGCAGCTGGTGCCCTCCCCCTCGCTTTCCCCCCCCTGCCCCTCCAGGGCCGTTTTGAAAGGCAGCGGGAATGCTTTTGAGACTGCGCCAGTGGTTGGACTGGCATAGGAAACAAAAGCAGGAAATTCTGTTCCCCCGTAGATAGTGTCTCGGCAAGGATTACAAAGCTCCAAACAGACAAAACACGAGAGAGAAGGCGAGCTGGGGGGGCCGGGGGACGACGGGCGGGAGCAGGGTTAGAATAGAAAGGAATTTGCTCTGAAGAGACCGTTTATAAATAAATTCCTGGGCCAGCCCAGCCGCCGTGGCGCGTGCTCCAATTCCCACACGTGCCGACCCCTCCACGCTTCGCCACTCCTGCCGCTCGCTGCACTCAGCCCTGGCCAAGTGACCCTGAGGCACTGCAGCCCCCGGAGCTCTTATCTACGGGCAGGAGGTGAAGCGATGCTACCCTGACTTAGCCCCTGTCCTGTATCTCACCCATGGACACGTGCTCTGCCGCTCTCATTCTAAGAGCCTCTGGGAGCCCGTGGCCTTTCGTGGATGCTAAACCTGAGAACCCACTGAGCCCTTTCCTCCTCTAGAACCCTATTTCCACCTCCCATTTCTCCACCTCCTAAACTGATCCTTGGCCAGTTCAAGCCCTGCTGCCTGTGCATCTCCCAGGGTGAAACGTGCTGACCTCAGTTCCTTACACTCACTTTGCCCATCTCCTATCATTTTTGGAAGCCAGTGTCCCTCGATAGACCAGGCAGTTAGGAGGAGATCTAAAAAGGCATCTAGTTACCTAACTCCCACAGGTTTCAGGGGGGCTAGGTGTGTAAATAGCTCCTGAATGGTTCCTATATTTATAGTGAGGTCTGTTGATAGTGTGCCTGCTGGAAAACAGAATATCCTCTCCCTCCCCCCCCCAAAGAGTTAAGAAAAAATAGAGGAGTGTTTGGTGAAGAGGAGATTTACCTACGGAGTCTATCCGCAGGGCACGCTGGAGGTCGCTGATGGAGCGCACTGAGCTGCCACCCAAAATCTCATAAATGTCTTCGGGTATGGGGTCCCCCTGCCAGATGACAAAAAGAAAAGAAGGGGAGAAACAAGTGTTAGAGAGGTGATCTGCAAATACTGATTGTGTCACGGAGCGGGAGTGGGGGGAATTGAAGGAGCACGGAGGAGGCACGACAGAACCAGCAAAACACAAAGACATGCCCTCATGAAGGCATGAGCCTGAAACCTCAGCAAAACCTGAGCTGCCTCTCACAAAGCGGTTGGGAGACTGAAAAAGCCAAAAAATGCCCAGGCTGTGCAGCAGAGCCCTGAACACTATGCAAGCAGCCAGCAAGGCTTCCTTCTCCAGTGCTGTATGACTTCTCCAGGTGGCCTCTCATTCCTGCTGCCTGCAGTAAAGGCGTTTTAACAGACTTCCCTTACGCTATCAGATAAAACCTTCCCAATATTTCCCTCTGTTATGAAACTCCCTCACGGGCTTTGTCAGATATCGTGTGTATGTGCGTGTGCGTGCGCGTGTGTTTTCAAACCACAGTGGTCCAATAATATACATCATTTGCATACTCTTTTAAAAAAAAAAAAGGTGGGGGTTGGAGAGGAAGATTGACCTTCACAGCTGAGGCTGCTCCGGCATGAGCCCGTGGTGAAACCACAAACGCTGCAGGGAGGACACGGAAAGGCTGTTCGAGGCAGTGGGCTGAGGAGCTGATTTGGATGAAGAAACACATGGGAGTTTGGATGTCATTGCATGCCAGTGCCAAAAAACCTTAAGTAAGCAGATTTATAGACATCAGACAATGGGCCAAATTCAGAGTTTGTGCAGGCAGGTGCAACGCCATCAATCTCTTGGGAATTTTACTCTGGCACCAGGCTTGAATGGGCCCTAGTGACAGCACTTAACAAGACTACAAAGGAGCGGTGTGGGAAAGCAAGCACTGATTAAAAGATACTTCCGAAAGACTAGAAAAAGAGACGGAGGAAAGTACTGGCCAAAGTGTTTGCTTAGCTCCTAGCTCTCTTCATTCAGGGCTACTCATGCGGAAAACCTGCTCTTTCAGCCGGGTGCTGGATGCCGTCTGAGCCACAGCCCTACACATGCTCCTGTAACTGAGAAGAGAACGTGGCTCGTGTGCTTGTGAAACGCAGGGATTTTCGTGTGGGTTTTYATGGGCAGTTGGTGGCATGCGTGTGGTCCTTCCAGAGTACAGCTATTCCCTCCTTGCCTGCGTTCAGTGCAGAACATTTCCCTTCCACTTGGAGTCGAGGAAAACCGCCAGGCAGGTGGTTAAACGTTGGCTTTTAAACCTTGAGGGCTTTAGCCCAAACCTGCAGCCACTTTTGCACGGCTGCTTGAGCCTGGCACCCTCCCACACGTGCCTGTCCCTTGGCCACCCGCCCTTTGCCTCTACTAACAGGGCAATAGGAGTGCTCCCTCTTCAGCCCTGCTAGTCCACCCTCTAATACTATAACTTAAACTAGGACGCGGTGGCTTGAAAGCTGCTGCAGCCCAAGTCACGGGGCAGAAACCTCCTGGGATAGCTGCAGAGCAGACAACACTAGCGTCTTAAAACCTCCGCAGCCAGACCCACCAGAGAGCTCGAGTCAGATCGAGCCTCTCTGCCCCGCTCAGTCCCTGTCACTGTCACATCTCACCACAGATCTGGCTGTCCGCCTGCAGCAAAAAGCAGATTTTACATCTCCAGGCATTACTTCCTCAGTTTCCGAGGGAGAGGGAAGCAGCATCAGTGATGAATGCACAGCGAGAGAGAGCCTTGTATAATTCAGGGATCACTGAATAGCTGCGAAATGAAGATGCCTTCTGACAACTCCTGCTGCGTGAGGAAGAGTGGGACCAACAGCCCAGTGCTGGAGAGGCTCTGCAGCATTTCCCTGCCTTGCGCCACACACATTTACTGGAAAAGGGATCATTTGCAATTCCCAGTACTTGCAGCCAGAGCTCAGCGCTGGGTGGTGAAATTGCAGGCTTTTTAATGTTTGCACCTGTCAGCCAAATGCATTTGTGTACGAATGCTGCTGTGCACAGATGCCCCTCGTCCTTCCTGACACTTAATACGTGTAGGAAATGGAACTTTATTTTAAACTCTGGCACTCACTGGGGGAGAGCGTGGGCAGGTGTTACGAGACTCTGTGACTTTGGAAGAGAGCTGGGAGGTGTCACCTTGCTAACTGAGCAGGGGAAACAGATATGAATCAGGGATTGCAAATGCAGGCCCTCAAGAGCCGGATTGCTGGGGACTGCCTGTAGGAATAAGCTCCACTCCCTGCTCACAGCAGTAGTTTTAGGTGCCAATTTTTTCTTGTTGCATATACTATCAGCATGGCTACGGTGTATCACCAGCCCACATGGCTCATCATACTGTCCT
This sequence comes from Phoebastria nigripes, assembly GCA_035582835.1. Classification (NCBI taxonomy): domain Eukaryota; kingdom Metazoa; phylum Chordata; class Aves; order Procellariiformes; family Diomedeidae; genus Phoebastria; species Phoebastria nigripes. The sequence goes on from JAYKAV010002777.1 coordinate 1,048,088, forward strand.
CTTCCCCGGGGTTTGTGAGGCAGCTCTGCCAGTGACAACTGCAAGCCTGTGAAGCTCCTTACTTTCTTCTTGTGCTGCAGAACCGTGTCCAAGGCTGGGCTAAGAGCAGCTACGCAGACCTGAGCTGCACGGCTTGTCCTTTCTCCCTTTGGGGTCTGTGACTGGGAACAGCCATGCCTCTGGCCCCCCATCCCAGCCCTATGCCTGGGAAGCGCTGAGACTGGGGCACTGCACACACCCAGGCTCAGGGCACTTGGTGGGAATGGGACACGGGGAAGCAGAGGTCCACCAGCCACCTCCACCTGATCTCATGGGGTCAGAAGGTGGAGAAGCACTGCAGGAGGTGGGGTCCGCAACAGACTAGCCCAAGCAGCTGGTGCTTTTCCTGCTTCGCAGCTCCTTTGGAGTTATTTGTCTAACACAGGTTAACAATCTCCTTTTTTAACTGCACGGCAGATCAAAGAAGACTTTTGTCTCAATGGACTCCTGGCTGGCTGTCAAGTGCCCCAAGGCCTGGCCTCGTACTCCTGCGAGGCCCTGAATTCCTAGGAGAAAGTAAGTTTGTTCTTCCCTCCCTCCCTCTGCCCCCAGTGCCTGGCTCTCCCCCGCACCGCAGAGGCACCCCCCACTCTGCCAGTCCCTTGGCAGGGATGTCCCCTCCCCTTCTCCCGGCTGCTGGCGCTTGTGKGGCGAGAGCCACAGCACACCTGAGACAAGGCAGCAGAGCACCTGGGCAGGGGCTCTGTCTGCCCGGCAGCTGCTCTGCGCTGCGGCTGTGATGCCGGGGCCTCTCGGCACGTCAGCTTTGCCTCCTTCCTCCCAGATGTCAGCAGCGCTGTTTGGCCGCTGCAAACCGATGCACGTGCAGCAATGCCCTGCAAACAGGACATTCCCCCATACCCGCTCCCCACACACACCGTCTCCCAAAATCAGCCTCCTCCCTAATGSCACCACTCCCTGCCTCTGGAGCTTTCTGCCAACATATGCTTTTGAGCACCAGGGATGGTGAAAGGTCCCTTTGCAATCAGCCGCTGCCGAGGTGGCGCAGGGAATATGCAGGGCTGTGCTCCGGTCCTCCCTCTGGCTATTCTCAGGCAAGGGTTTCAGAGTCTTGCCCGAAGGTGTGTCTCTCTCAGTCGCACAGCAGATACAGAGGAGGAGGGAGCAAAGATTGTGCAACTGGCAGGGAAGGCAGACCCTCAGGGCTCAAAGAAAACAGCCAAGGATACTCCCAAGGTGAGGACTCCTCCAGTCCTCTTTTCTGAGGTGGTGTGTCTACACACCTATGTGTAACTGCACAGGGAAGGACAGAAGGGTAGCAGCAGCACCAGTCCAGGGCAGGGAAGCACCCAGCTATCTGTTCCTCTGCCGGGGAGAGGAGGACTTTCCCGAGCACCTCCACACTGACCGCAGCAGGGGATCTTGGCAGCAGGGTCTTGAGTGATCAGCCAGGCAAAAAAACCCAAACAAACAGCATTTTTTAATTCCCTCTGAAGCTGACATGAGGACCCTGAGGGGAGACTCCACTGCATTCCCTGGCAGAGAGCAAGACCAGCAGCACCTGCCACCGGCCCACTGAACCCCAGAGGGATCTTGCTCCCCTGGCACAGGGCTTCCACCCTTCCAGCACCACTCCTGGCTACAGGCGGACCCCGACATCTGCCTGCCGGAGGACCATGCGTGCCTCTCCCCACAGCAGGCACAACCCTCCTCACACAAGCCCCTTCCACGTGGGACGGCAGCTTACGTTTTCCTTCCTTAAAAGAATCAAACTTAACGTTTGATCTAGCCCACGTTCCCAAAATACAGCCAGACCTACCCACCCTTTTCCCATTTCAAGGGGGACTCCACTGCTCCACCCTGCTCCTCCACGCTCCCTCCACTGCTCCCCTGCGAGGGTTGGAGGCATTTCCACCCCCGGGGCCGGYTGTGTACCGGCAGCACTGGAAACAGCGCAGGAACCGCTGTCATTCTCTCCTGCTGCTGCGCATCAGCTGACGGTGAGAGGGAGGCAGGGACGACTCGCCTGGCTCCTTCCACGAGCTCACCCCAGACATGTCATCCATCCCGGCTTCCACTGCTTTGTCCTTGTCACAGCCTCATGCTAGGAAGACTCAGGAAGAGCCCCAGAGCCTTGCACCAGGAAGACGTGATGGGGAGCTGGGCTGAGGTTATAAGCAAGAGCCCAGCCGCACCCCATTCCTCAGGAATTCCAGAAAGCCCTGCCAGTGGGGCTTCACCCCAGCACAACCATGCTGGGCTCAGCCCATCTCTGTAAATGTTGCAAGGCAACTATTACAGCCCGCGGGGCAAATGCAAATCAGTTTAGCATCCTCGCTTCCCAACTGGCAAATACCTTCCCGCTGAGGCTCGTACTCCCTCCCGCTGGAAGAGCTCCAGGGCCCTCCAGCTCCAGATGGGTGTGATGGAAGAGGGAGAGGGACTCAGGAGGCTCCATCTCCTGGCTCAGGCCTCTGCTGATCAGAGGGAGCTACTGTTCCCCATGCACTTTCTCCGGCAGGGCTGGGGAGGAGGTGCAAGCCCCATTCAGAGGATGACTGTGGTTCAGCAGCCTGGTAGGAGTCATGTTGTATGCGCCTGGTGCAGAGGTGCAGCACACTGCCCTCAAAGCAGATGCGGGGACTGGCTGCAGGCAGAAGCATCTACCCAAGCAGAAACCTTCTTGGTTCTCTGGTCATAAAATGATGAATATCATGATTCCTCCCAAGAAACCTAGACCCAGGATTCCCAAACTCTAACCCTACTAGGYTGTCATAGAGCTGTGCAGTCTTTTAATGTGATTACAGCACAGAATAACAGCCCCCTGGGATCAGACACCTCCATCTTCACCCTTCCCCAGCGCCAACCATAGCTGATGTTTCGTGTTGCATGGGAGAAAGAGATCTGAGCCACCCACAGAGGAAATACCATCCTCTGCCCAAAACAAACATAACCACTGGGCAGCCCACAGCTCTAACTGCTTCCCTTTGCGGCTTGGGCAAGGGCAAAATGGGCCCATAAGGAGGTGATGCGATGCTTCACACCCAACCTTCCCTGCGGCCCACAAGAGGGGCTGCCTGAAAATGAGGAAGGAAGAGAAAGAAATGATGCAAAGGGAGGAAAGTTTTGGTGGAAGGATATTTCCTGCCCCTGACAACCCCCAAGCTGCAGATACAACCCACGGGTAGAGTCACTTGGATAGAGCTGAACWGGGAACTGAGTGCTGTGGGTAAATGTTAGCGGCTTTCTGACCCCCTCAATCTACAGGTGATCAGACGATGAAACGTGGCAGCAGAGGTCAAAGGATTTGGGGGCCAGGGGCTCCTCTTCCTCAATCATGGCTCAGGGGGAAAAGAGGCTTTGATTTCCATGCCGGGAAACCAAAGAAGGCTCGTGTATGTTCATCAGTCAAATCTACCACCTGGCCCCTACCCTGGCTTCCTCCTGAGCAGGACAAGATGCTTGCATGACAGTGCAAGCGCAGCAGAGACACTCATCTCCTGCCTCTTCCCATGGCCCCAGCTAGACACACACCTTACTGAATAACCATGCCACCCCGGTGCCAGTGTCTCTAGTCACGCTGTCCCCTTCCTTGCCCCTTTCAAAGCCCCCCGGCTCTTTCTCCATCGGCCCCTTGGTGACGCCAGGTTGGGTTTCACGCTGTGCATTATTCTGGAGGTGGCAACCGAGCCTCGGTCCCTGCCTTGCGCACACCGCCACGATGCCAAAATAACCGGAGGGAGTGAGAGGCTCGGCGGAGCCGCCGGCCGGTGCCGCGCCCCGGGGTGACAGCCGCTGGGCGAAGCGCCGGCGGGGCAGGAGGCTGCGGGCTTCCTGGAGCTCCCCAGCAGCACCCCTGCTCCCGCATTAACCAGGAACCGCTTCAGCCCTGTCTCCCCTTCCCCACCAGCCTGGCGCTGACTCCAGCCTGGGACATACGCGGGGGTGGGTTTATTTCCACGCGAAGCCTCCTGAGGGGGGGCAGCCTCTGCCGCGAGGCGGGAAACCGGCCCCAACGGTCGCTCCCCCTCAGGGCCGGGGGCGGCCGGCTCTGCCCGCCATTAGCGCGCCCGCGCCCCTGCGGAGCCCTTCCCTCAGAAAGGGGCAGGAAAGTCGCCGCCCGCCCCGGGCTCCTCGCCCCTGCCGTGCAGCTCCGCTCCCCTCCCCTGCCACCCCCGGGCTTCGCCCCGCCGCACCTGCGGGGCGGGAGGCGCTGCCACCGGTCTCCCCCGCGCCCCGCTCCGGGGCTCACAGCTCGGCAGCACCGCCCGCTGCCGGCGACGGAAACTCACCTCCAGGCGGGCCAGGGGCAGGGAGAGGATGAACGCGAAGACCACGCCGAAATTCATCCCGACTTCAGGCCCCGCCGGCTGCGGGCACATGGACGGCGAGCCCCGGGAGGGAAGCGCTTCCCGCAGACAGCCCCGCGGCCGGCCGGCCTCAGGCATGGAGGGCGCCGCGCGTTCCCATTTCCCCTCCGAGCCGGGCTGCTGGTGGGAGAGTTGCAGGAGCCCTTGGAAGAGGAGGTGGTGGTGGTGAGGGGAGACAGAAGTAATTCTCGGTGGCTCGCCTGCCTCTGTGCTATCTCATAAGCCCGGTGGAAAAAAAATGCAGTCCCTCGAAATTATACGCATCCAGAGTCTGCGTCCCCCTCGCCGCAAGGGATGCTTCAGTATTGCCTTTTGCTAGGAGGTCCACATGCTATTTTTCCTCTCGATTTTCTTCCTTTTTAAAATAGATATATGTAAAAGATTTTACATACAGGTAACAACGACTCAATGTTCTTAGAAAAAGATGCACAAAAATAATAATTAAAAAAAAAAAACTTTCCCGAAGTTTGGTACAAAATCCAAAAATAAAATCTTCTTCCTTAAGGTGTCCTTTTCTTAAAATGCTCCTTCTCTTCCTTACACCCGCTTGCTTTTTTGCAAAAAGTCGCTACTGCACATTGAATTTCTTCCCCTTACATTAGATTCTGGCTTGGGTGCCTTCTTGTTCGAAGTGTGGCGGTTTGCTTGGACGTGAGGTTTGCTTTGGGTTTGGAGACAGGTGAGAGCAAATGTTTTCTCTCTGGGTTGCGTGTGTGTGTGCGTGCGTGCGTGCGCTGAGCCTTGACAAGCCTCAGAGCGGAGCCGCTACTGCCTCCTGCGCTCTGTTGCAACAAGAAAGAAAAAAAAAGGCAGAAAAGGTAAAATTGAAGGGGAGGCGAGCGAGCCGATGGGTCTTTATTTTAGTCTGCGAGCTGCAAGAGAGACTAAACTGGCACTCGGGGCTGCTCCTTTTATAAAGGAGAGGAGATGGGTGGAGCATAACTTGCCATCCTCCTCTTGGCTGGGTATCAAGGCGAAAAATCTAGTGAGGGAGTAGCAGTCCATTGCTGACAAAATAAAAAGTGTGTTAATTTAAATGATAAATTAATTAAAAATGACTAATGCTGTAATAACCCGTATAATGTGGCTTTAATATCGCGTGAGGAATGGGGACAGAAATTCCTTCCTCCTCGGCAAGAGATAAGAAGAGAGGAGTTCCCAGCACGGTAGTTTGTTATTTTTCTGGCCCCGGGTTCTCGCTGTTGCAGTCTGGAGCCCATTTCTCTAAGCTCCACTCGCCTTCTTCCCTGCCCTGCTACACCACTAGCTCTGGGGAGAGAGACGGCTTTAATATCTTACATCTCTTTGTGTGCAGGGAAAAAAAAAAAAAGCCAGAGAAATTTAAACGTTGCTACAAGACAATCTGGTGTTGCTCGTGGCACTGGGAGGTATTTTGCTGCATGATTATCTCCACGATATAATAAACATCTGAAGGGAAATTAAACAAGCAGATATTTGCTGGGGGGGGAGAGGGATTGGGAGGGGAAGGCTGCTAACAGGTGAGTTCAAGAAAGAGTCATATCCTATTGAAAAAACACCCGTACGCACACCCTCTCATGTACGTACAAGCGATCTCCCRGTGTGGAGTTGCACGCTTGCAAAGCACACTCTGGGCACGACCAGGGGGGGTTTCTGCACCATCTTTGTGCAGGCTCGTATCCACCGATACATTCCTGCACCGTCATGCACCGCAGGCACTCGGCAGGCGTTCGCTCTGAATCCCAAGCATCTTCCCTGCTTTTTCTATGCTACGCACACACTTCTATTCGAGCCTCTCGCATGCACAGCTACGTGCAAATTTTGTCTCATTCACACATCCCTGGGCATCCATGTGTTCTCCTTCACTCTCCCCCTCTCTCTTCCTTTCTCGCATACATACACCCACCAGCATACCAGTGGCCTCATCTCACAGCATCACACATGCTCCCTTAGACTATCTAGGTGCCTGCGAGTCTCATGCAGCCAACCCTCTCTAAAACACACGGTCTCGCACCAGCACTCGCGTATGCACCATCCAAAGTGTCCGGGGACGAGGTGCAGCTACCAGAACTGAGCAGCAGGCAGCCCACCAAATGCTCTTCTGTAATAGGCATCTGACAACACCTCCCAGCTTGGCTAGCTACACCCCTGAACCTGTCTTTGGTCTCACGGATGTGGATGTTGGTCAGGAAGCACAGGGACACAAGGAGGACTGGGAGTCCTCCATAGGTTTCTTAAAATAGCATAGCTCCTCTGCTCCTCCCATCACAGAGACAGGTAACTCAAACACAAAATGAAAGGTCCTACGGTAGGGCAGCGTGTCAAGACACTCTTGGGTCACGAGGGATCACTGCACTTCACCCTGACCCAGAAGAAGAGGGGGCAGATTTCCCCACGGTGGGGGAGTTTGTCAGAGCCATGCCAGCTCCAAAGCCCGGACCATCTGAGGTGCATGAGTGCAGAGATAAGGAATGTCCTGGGAGTCCCTCAAACTGAGTCTGAAGTGGCTTGGTCCCAATTTTGGAGCTCAGGTGGGAGGAAGTGGAAATGCAATGCATACCTTTGCTCATTTCCACTGCCAGAGACCTTAACAGGACTTTACCTTAGATGCTCCAGCCATGCTAGCCCTGACCCACCCCAAATTCCTCAGGACGCTCTTAGAATTCCCCTCATTCTCCATCCTGGCCTGCCAGCAGCATACCAGCCATTTCAAGTGATGATAATTTGGTTCTGACCCCCCCGGCAGGGTGGAGCTACTACCTTAATGTCTACCTGGGTGCTGAAACTCCTTCTGAAATCTGTAGGAGGCTCCAAAAAAAGGTTTTAAAAGGGCCTGGGTCCATCTCACCTCACTCCAAATGGCACCAGCCAAAGGAACGCCGTAGCCCTGGGCTCCTTGGCAGTCAGTGGGGGGAAAGCTGAAGATTTGAGATGGCCAAACCAGCTTCTGGAAGTCCTTCTATCTGTGTAGAGGGAGCTGAGGGCAGCTAGGTCCCGAATGTCCATGACCCCATTACGTGTTTAAAGTTCATAAGGGGTAAATGGAGGCTCAGGTGCCCTTTGAGGATCTCTGCCCTTGAATAACCTGGCGTGGCTCCACCACCTTCACGCCACCWTGTTCAAGCTGTGTAGGGGGTCCCCCACGCTGTAGTGGCTGCCTGGCCAGGAGAGAACAGCCTGCGTGTGGGAGGGTTGATTAAACTCCTCAGCAGGGACAGATATCACTGCCGGAGAGGAGAAGGACTCAGCAGTAAGCTAGCAGGGACTGCTGCAAAATTCTTGCTCGGTAGCAACAAGAGCTGCTGCAGGGCCTGGTTTTGGGGGGGCTATGTGTGGTGTGGTTGTTTTTTTTWAAATATCCGGCTACATTACATGCAAGCTGGGATAGAAATAGTGTTATTTATTTTCACGTGGATGATGCCGGGCAGTTTTTAGAAGCTCGACATCAGAAACAAAAAGCTAATCCCTGTTGAACGTCCAGACGGCAAGGAAGAGGATGTTTGGAATTTGACTAATCATCTACCTATGATCCTGCCTGGAAATAGAGCAAAATGATACTCAAGCCACTCAGGCTTCAGTCACTTTTCCTTACTCTTTCTGCTTTTAAGACAGGGACAGATTTTTCTCTAGTGAGGTCTTCAGACTTACTAAAGGCTGGGCCAGTCTCATTGGCGTTGAGTTCAATATGGGTGCATGCACTTAAAACTGCTGTGCCTTGAGCCAGGCAGGTGCTCCTTTGATTCTCTTGCTTTTGTGAAATTAGCTTGTCATTTATCCCATGAACGCCTAAATCTAATGGGGATGACTCTATCTTCCCCTCACCTGGCCTGTGGGGTGGATATGGAGGCCTGCAGGGCTATCGGTGTCCCAGATGTCACAGGACAAGAGTTTGAAACCATGATTGCATATGGTGGGAAGATATTTCGAGGCTACATGAAGCAGCTGGACCGTAAAAATGTCCCATTAGAGCATCRCGACTTGACAAGGTCCGGTCGCAACTGTGCTAGCTGGCAATGGCCCCGCAGACAAACCGCAACAAAAACAGAGATTTCATAAGAGCCTGTAGCAGGGTTTCTTATTAAAACACTTTCACCACCACTACAGCTTTCTAACCTGTGAACAGCTGAACTCATCTCCTCGGTTATTTTCTTATCACTAGGGAGGAGGGCAACACGTGTCCGAGGACAATAGGCAGTTCCTTGATGCAAAGCTGCTCTCCCCTCATCTCATGTCGGTGGAAAAAATGATCTATTAGCCACCATCCAAAGAGGCATGATGTGAGGGGTGATATCTTCTTTTTCTTTTTTTTTACTTTTTTTTAGAGGGGGGAGAGAATTGTGAAACAGCAGGAAGAAAAACAGGGTTTACAATGGAAAGCAAGACTCAGTCTGAGCAGCTGAGATGTCTCAGCCTCTCCATGATGAGTCCTATTTTGAAAAACAATCAATGGAAAGAAATTAGGAGGTGTTGACAGCCAACGTGTAGTCAGCCCGCCCACTCAAGGTATCTAACTTAGGTGTTGCTCCTGCTCTGGTCTCTAAGTTCAGGAGAATGATGAGCAATCCCTACGCCTACTCCACAGAGCTGCTGCAGCCGTCAATGGAGGGGAGCAGCCGTGACACTGCAATGAAGCACCTAGAGTAAGTTTTATGCCTAGTTTATACCAGGAGGCCCGTTCTGTGGGCGCATCGGTTTTACACCACATCGCCTGGTTGTGTGAGRTTTATCCCAACCCAAGCAATCGGAACATAGTCATCGTACGTAGCTTACACGGCTGTTTACACCATTTGCCCCAGAGGCTGCTGCCATGGGAGCTGCCCTGACTTCCTAACGACTGAGTTCAGTCTAATGGTGGAAGAAAGGAGGAAAGAAGAAGAGAGACCAAAGGAAGAAGACAGAGACAGGCAGGGAGCCTGGTGTTTATATTCGGTGCTGGAGAAAGGCAGAGCCTCAGGGTGCCCGGGGCTTGCATAATTCACCTTCTCGCCCCTGGCGCTGGCAGGAAAATGCTTTCCAAGGATGAGTAAAGCCTTCACAGAGCAACTGGTTCCAGGGGAAAGGGAAGGTGTCACCTGGCGAGCAGGCGTGCAATGGGACCTGCCAAGCTTCTTCCGGGAACCCCCCCTCTGCCTGTCTCTCCCCGGCGGAGGGATTCCCCCAGCCCCTCACCACCTCCTTCATCTCACCCATTCCTGGCAGAAACCTGCAGAGAGGAGAGGGTGGGGAAGGGGGACAAGCGCACAGAAGCATGCAGAGGGCAGAGCACAGGCCCTGACAACGGCAGAGAGGGAGAGGGCTAGCGCCGGCCGCGGCTTGCTGCCCCGCGCTTTGGGGTGAAGGAGAAGGCAAAGGCATTTCACATCTCTGCGGATGTGCAGCTCGAGCAGGATTCAAAGAGAGAAAGCAAAGCTGGGGGGACTGATTTCCCAGCGCTTTCCCGTGTGCATACACGTTCCTATGCCAGGTGGGGAGGAGGGGATGCAGCCTTCCCTGCTCACGCTACCATATATTTCTTCCCCCCAACCCCCAAGTTTAGGGTAGAAGGGAACAATTTCCTTACTCTGGCAACCATCCATTATGTCTATGGATCTGCTCCCCACCCCATTCCCCCTCTCTTTCCTGTTTTGATGAAAGGAAAAAATGTTCTGCTTTCCTTCTTTATTTTTCCAGACTGGTGAATAGCACTCGAAAGGAATTTCTCTCCCTCCCCCCTTCCCCTCTCCCGGTATAATAAATATATACGTATGTGTGTGTGTGAATACACCACACATCGCAGGTCATCTGTTGTTTTTCAACAGGCATATACTATTTTTGTTTCCAAATTGATTAGGTGGGCAGCGGTCCCCCTTTCCACTGACACCACCCCAAACACCGCTTCCCCTGCCCTCAGCCTCTGCCACTCACCATCTCCCCATCCTTTGCCCCTGGGTCCACAGCGAGCGGCGGTGGCGGTGGCAGCAGCGAGAAGGAAGCTTGCTGAGCTGGAGTAAAAATAGCCCCAGCAGTTACTCAGCTCAGAACGTAACATGACTCATGATGTGAAATGAAGATGAGGGTCGAAAACCAAAAGCAAGCGGCTCTCCCTCCCCCCCCCACCTGCTATCGCTGCTCACGTCGCAGAGCAAAACCCACTCTAAATACTGCTTGCTGGGGGTCAGGGCATCGGCCAAGGTGGAAAGCCCCGTGTGCGCTACCCGCGAGAGCTGGTCCTCCCACCCGCGCCAATTCGGTTGCGCCGACACCAGCGGCGGGCGGATTTGGTGACACGGCGCCCAACCCTCAGCTCATTTACCTCCTGTAAGCCACGGGCCCTGAGCAAAACTGGCATCCCGTTGATACAGCGGGATGAAACACCCTGCGGCACCCTTGTGCCGGTATAGCCAGCAGCTGGTTTGCAACAGCACAAATGCAGCCGGGCACCCCGGTTTGCCTGCACCCACTGTGGCCTGAGCCTGTGACGGGGCAGATGAGCTGGTTTGTGCCCATAGCCCACCCTGCGCCCCATCCCCGTCCCCGGGCAGGGTGCCCCCCATGTGGTGTGGAGGACACCCTGCTCCCCAGGGCGCGGGGGAGAGCAGTACCCCTGGCACGGCGGGAGGCAGGCCGACGCTATCTGCTGGCCTGTGTAATAAAGGAGGGAGTTTAAAAATAGACTTTGAGCTGCGATGCCGGAAAGGCAGCGAGACGTATAGAGCGGGTGTGTATTTATCCTACACGCCCTGTATCTGACACCCCACTGGCATGGGGACCTGCCCCAAAGCAAAGGTGCCGCTTGCTGGCCACGGGTGCTCGCCAAGGGGCCCATGTGCCAGTCCTTACCACTGCCTTGACCGCGGATGGCGGTGGGTGCGTGGCATTGAGGGGAGCCCCGAGCTCTGCCTCACAGGTGCCAGGGCTGCTCAGAGACACTCACCCAGCACCCCATCCCACGGCCGTTTGGAGCAGTGGGACACGTACCTCTTGCCCATGCCGGACCGGCCCGATCTGTGCCTCCTCCGCCCCCATATACCCAGACAAAGTGGCATCTCTCAGGACAAAGCCTTTCAATAGATCCCCTGCCCTCTGCCCTCTCCCGAACAATGAGAAATCAAGGAATATTGTCCGAGCTGAATAAAAAGATCTAAATTTAGAGTGTCTGATGTGTTCTTGGTTTCCTGCCATGACTCCCCTCCTCCTCCCCGGCCTCCCTCTTCATTGCTCGCTAGCCTTGTGCACAGAAAGGTTTCTGATGGGGTGAGATCACCACCAAGACCCTGTCTCCCCAGTGATGAGACAGAGGGGAATTCCAAGTTTGACTCTAGTCTCTATTTTTGTAGGGCAGGGAGGAGGAGAGCACACCGTTTTTTGCCTCACCGGCTTAGATGTGCGGAGAGGAGAGGGAAACCTAAGGTCAAGAGAGAGGGAACTTTCTCTCCCACTTCAGTCTCCTYGTGTCCTGGCCCTGACGTGCCCCAAACAGTCCATCCATATGTTTCCACCTGCTCGCGGCATCCTCACCTCCAGCTCTGCTGCAGCAAGTCCTTGGAGCAGCGCTGCCCTGTGCTATTCCAGCCCAGAAGCCCTGGCTTGTAGGACCCTCACTGTCCTCCCACTTTCCCTGAGCAGGTCTGGCAAGAAGCAAGCAGCTCAGAAAGAGCAAACAGAGGCAGAAAAAAGCCCAACCCAACCGAAAAAAAGCCAAGAGGGGAGGGAGAGGAGGGGTGTTATCCAGCAATGTACTCCTGATGTTTAAACAAGGGACTCCCTTGGGTTTGTGCCTGATAAGGCTGGGTGTCAGGGGAATCTATTCATTTGTTTTCCTCTTTAAACAAAAAGGCCTTCCCATAACCACAGTGAGGAGGGAGCCAACACCTCTTGACCAACAGACTTGTCTTAAGTGGACACGCGGGAAACTTTTCTGTCTTGCTCCTGGAGAGGGAAAAAAGCCTAGACTGTGAGTATTGACCACACCGCTCAGTATCAGTGGAAAGGGGAGCACGTATTTTCTGTACAAGGATGGACACCAGGAGCTAACTCGAGCTTGCCAGCACGTCTGCGGGGTGTCTGGAGGTGCAGAGGTCCTTTCCGATAGCGGGATCCAGGCAGATGGGTTGGGGGACTGCCTCAAAAGCAAGGAAAACTCCTCCTGCCCTCCTTCGGCTTTGAACAGTGTCTCCCGAGAGCCTCCTCCCCGGCTTGGTGGCTGAGTYGGTGAGCAGGTGGAGCAAGGCTTTGAGGCCAGCCAGGCTCTCCCACACTTCGCTCTCTTTCCCTGGCTGCATAATCGGGGGGGGGGAGGGATTATGATTCTTTTTTAAAATTATTATTATTATTAATTTCCCTTTTGCCAAGAGTTTTGGGGCAGGCTCTTTGGAATGATGCTTGCATGTGCCAAGGACAGCACACCAAGTGTGCCAGAGCCATCGGTGGGATAGGAGCAGGGAAGGAGCAGCACTAGGTGCTCACAGGGAGGGGGAGAGCTGCCACAGCCCTGGCCGACATCGTGTGAGCAGGCAGAGAAACCGAGCAGGCCTGGACCCAGAGGGGCAGAGGGGAATGCCCGCCATCCTTCCCTCAGCCAGGGTGAATGGCACGTGGGGCTCAAGAAGCGAAAGGGAGAGCCAGGAGCCATTTGTTGGTGGAGAGCATAATGCCCGTTCCCAGCTCGGAGGGATTGGCAGCGCCGGAGGCTGGGGAATGGAAAAGTTCAGGTCTCCCGTTCCACGTGCAGCTGCTGCCAGAAAGCATCAGGCTAATGGATGCATCAGGGTGGGAAGGGAAAAACCAGCATCAAGGCCACTGGAGATGAGGCCTCCTACCATGGTCTGGCTTGTCACCAGTGTGAGGGAGCAGCAAGAACAGGGTTGCTCCACAAGAGGGGACAAGCCAGGAGCCAGGAGTGACCCCAACCCAGGTGGTGACCCCCCTGATCCGGGTACAGTCCCTTAGTACCTGAGCAGAGACAGAGATGGGACTGGAGATGAAGTGACCTACAAAGTGGGTCTAGAGCCCATCTAGGAAAACTAGTCAGTAAGCCACGACAGCAGGAGATGGGACCGGGCATGGGTACACCTACACCATAGCTGGGGTTAAATGGAGCTCCTGGGCCATGAGGATGTCTGGGTGCAAGTCCCAGGTGAGGCTGGCCAGGACAGATAAGGCCCAGTAATGCACTCAGGGTCCTGACAACCATCAAGGTACGTTCTCACACCTCATGGAGGTCTGGGCTTAATGGACGACTCCTTGTGAAATGCGCTGGCTGCTGTTGGTTGGGTGACACACAGCCGAGGCAGGGACATGGAGCTGGGTCAGGATGGTGGCACAGAACCGGGGCAGGGTCACAGTGTGGGCACAGGGGACTTGGAGCCAGGTTGGGATCATAACTTGGAAGCAGGGCAGGGACATGAATCTGCTTCAGAGACACAGAGATGAAAAAGGGGTCCCAGAGGCAGGCAGACATGGGGAGGGGTGCCAAGCCCCCACTGCGGAGAGGCCATGTAGGTGGCATGGGAGAGCCAGTGCTGAGGAGCTGCAGGGACAGAAAAAGGGATGCAGTAGTGCCCTAGGGTCGCTGGAGGAGCAGTGGGGTGCAAGGTCCGTGGCCTTCACCCGAGGAGGAGGCCTGGGGCCAGGTCCTGCACAGCCCGAGGACCAGGCTCCATCATGCGCAGCTCAGGACTGGAGAGACCTCGGCTCATGGCCAGCAAGCAGCAGGAGCGGGGCTGCCCCACACAGGGGACCGGCCCAGGGCCAAGCACAACCCCAATGTAGTCCCACAGGCGATCAGCACCGCCAAGGTGATGACAGGGACAGATTCCAGTCACAGCCCTAGACAAGGCAAGGTCCAGTCAGAAGCAGCAGGAGACAGGGCTGGAGACAAGGCTGCAGCGTAGGTCCAAGGTGCATCCTGGAGACAAAGCTACCACTAGCTAAGGTCTGGGGTCCATCTGGGACAACCAGTCAGGAAACCAGGACAGCCAGGGACAAGGCCAGGCACAGGTACACCTACAACATAACTCAGGCCAGAAGCCGGTACCTGGACCTGAACTTAAATGGAGCCCCTGGGCAGAGGGGTGGTGGTCCCAGGTGAGCCTGGTYGGGGCCATTAAGCTCCACTGATGCGCTCAGGGCACTGCCAAACATTAGCCATCCCCAGGGCAGGACATTCCCATCTCTTCAGGGCGTGGGGCCTGTAAATCTGTCCCTGGTGAGGCTCACAATCTGGGCAGGATGTTGATTACCTAAACCAGCCAGAGGGAAAAGAGGCTCGAAAGCCAAGACACACCTGAGCAACACGTAGTCAAGCTGAACTATCCTTGCCTGGCCTCATCCTTCTTTTGCTCGCTCTCCCTTTCCCTCTGGAATGACAACACAAGATACTGTCTCCATCTCTGAAATCTATGCCAAGAAACTTTTATTTTTAAATTCACAAACAATGACCTAGCAGCTGCTCCAAGGCTTTTTTTCCTTGCTAACAGAGTGGAAATTATATATATATTTAATTAGCTCATCGGAGCTAAATTTCCCTTCCCACCATTCTTCATTAAAGGCAGATGTAAAATGACCCCCGACTCCAATCTCTATTGAAGGGGGTGTGACCCCTCTCCATCTAACAGAAGTTTCCAGAAAGCCAGTTTCTCCCATCCTGCCTCTTTGCTTTGTCCAATTGTTGGTAGAGTGAGCCAAGAGTTTAAAATGCCATTTTGGCTGCCTCTCCATTATCTTGGGCAGAGGGAGGGTTGAGATACCTCAGAGAATGGAAAAATCCCGATAACGGAGGGGAGCGTGGTACAGATATACCCTCATGTCTCACAGGCCCTTGGACCCAGCTGGGATCCAAGGATGCTTTCTTGTTGTTAAAAAAAAACCCTATTTTTTTTTAAATATCAGCTGTATCAAGTTCTTGCTGGACTTGAAGTCAAGCCCAGCCTGCAGGTCTTTACCTTCTGCACCCAAAGACTAGCCCTTCCCCATGCGTTGGCCATGTGCCACTCCAGGGCAACTCTCGGGACTTCGTGCAGGGCCAATGTGGCCCGGGAGCTCCCCGCAGCCTTGCACTGCCTGACGGGACTGCCTGCACCACTCACGCACAACGTGCTGCGGGCAGTGGTGCCAACGCTGGCAGAGGACCGTCGTCATGGCATTAGGATTGTCTAACACAGCACGTGCATTCATCGGCCTGAGGCACGGCAAGGGGATAGTCTCCTGTTCACACCTCTGATGAAAATGTGATTAAAACATGCAAAACACTTTGTTTTCTTCGTGTTCCCCCTGAAGGGATTCCCTGAGGGCATTACTTTTCTTCTCCTGTCCCCTTTTTTGAGGAAAGGTGCTGGGCTGACTGCCCTGGTCCCTAAGGTCCAGAAGTGATGAAGGAGCACACATCCCCTTTTTTCCCCCCGCCGCCAACCTGCCAAGATATTTGTGTGGGCAGCAGGAGACAGAGTTCATCACATGCACGACCTGTACAACCACCACTCCCCGGTTTGAGAAGGGGCATGTGCTCCAAGGTGCAACAAGACCTTGTCTTTTCCACTGAAGCAGCCAACCAGGGATACTTGAAACATGGATTTTGGTACCTTTGCCACATGTCAATCTTTCTGCCATCCTTCTTCTCATCCTCCTCCCCCCCCCCCCAGTTATTTATGGCCTGGATCTGGACTTGTCTTAACTAAGCAGAAAATAATAGCATGCTGGATGCTTCTGGCATGCTCGTCTGCCACATCGACTTGGACTTGACTCCAAGCCATCGATCTAGGTGATTGGCTCTTGCTTTGAGAGGTGTCCTACAGGATTTTGGGATCAACGGTCACTGGATGCATATGCTGTGAGTTAGACCCCTCCAGACACCCCAGCCTCCCAAGTCAATCTGCTTGGCATAGGTCCAAGACAGGACATGCCAGACTGGCTGTTTTGGACCTGGCAGTTGTTGGCAAGTCTGGGCTTCTCTGCATCACCCTGGCCCCACACTGGGTATGTCTCAAAGTTTGGGAGTTGTTTGATAACTGCCTTAATCTCCTCCAGTGTCTGAGCCACAATAGAAGGTCAAGTCAGACGTAAAGGCCGGCTCCTGCCGCTGCTCCGGAGTGACTGCGAATAGGTCAGACTTATCTCGAGAAAACACAGCTCCAGGAATGGCACGGTCCCTCTTGTCAACCTGTCTGGCCTCTCTTTCTCCTTCCCCCCTGCTTGGTCCCGGCGGGAGCCTCTGCAGGGCTGCCGGGGCTGCGGGAATCTCAGCAATGCCAGTTGCACAAAGCCCTCTCCGGTGACAATAGCTCCTTCCTTCCTTCCCCCGTTCCTCCTTCCACCTCTGCAGCTCTCACACGTTCCCAGAGCTGCTCCCAGGCCTTTCGAGAAGGTCCTGAGCAAACTCCCCCTCCTGCCCTCCTCCCCCAGCCCAGCTGGCCCCCGCCGCGCAGGGCAGCCAAGTGGGTGCTTTTGGGGAGGAGGGGTGTCCCCGCGATGCGGCTCTGCTTGGGAACAGACGTATTTACATCTCTGTCTGTGACTGAGGGTGTGGTTTCAACATTGGCGCGAGTCGCCTGGAAAAAAGCTTCTGGAGAAAGCGGCTTTCCTGCTTTCTCCTCTCTCCTTCCAGCTGTGCATTCCCTCTTTTTTTTCCTGGTTTGTTCATTTTGCTGGGATCGTTTTCAGCCGGATCAGCTCCAACTTGCCACCCTGCCACCTCCTCACTCATGCTGACATAGGAAGCTGGAGAAGGCATGGCCAGGATGGAGGCACCAGCCCTTTTGCTGGCAGCAGAAGCTTAGACCAGTGGAAACCAATCCTGAAACCACTCACTCCGAGACCCTCTCTCTCTTCACGCTGGGGAGTATTCCTATGGCTATGTGGGATGTATGTATCTATGGCTCTGCCTCCACTCAAGGGATGCTCCACACATCTCCAGAAGGCCACATAAGTGTGCGCAGGGAGATTTTTGTTGTATAATTTGTTGCATGGGAATGGATGCATTGCAAATGGCCTGGAGGTTCTCTATGGACTCACGTGTGTTCCCATATCTGTGCCTGTGGGATTATCTGTGTTTCTTACGTGAGGCGGCCGTGCGCCACGGCACAGCTTTGCCTTTTCCTTGCCCACATGGAGTTTGACGAGCCTGGAGCTGGGAGCCAAACCCACACGAGCCGCTCCGCTCTTCTGGGCCTCGGCTGAGGGAAGCGAGGCTGCAAGAAGCGGCAGGGCTGCTGTAACCCACTGTCTTCTCCCCCTCCTCCTCAGCCTATTTCCTGACACAATTCCTATATAGGACAAGTTTCTGTTGCAATCAACTGTTAGGTTAATGAAACCCTGAATTAACCCCCCTTTTCTCCCCCTCTCTGCAGGGAAACCATCCCAGCAGGCAAAGCAAATCCCAGGTATCTGTTATCTGCTCCGAGGGAGGCACATTCCCAAGGACGTGTGTGGGAACTCAGGCTGGAGTGGCCTGTGGGGAGAGGGCTGGTTGGTACGGACCTTTAAACCCTCCTGCACATGTGTGTGCAGGGACACTCACCACCCTCGCCGAGGACGAGGACGGTAGGAAGAGGGGGAGGGAGAGGTGGGATTGTGTACTTGGGATTTCTCTTACCCAACAGACAGCAACCCCCCAGGGCACCAGCAGGTAACGGGGCAGTGGCTGGTAAAGGCGTGAGAGCTTTCAGGCATGGCCTGGCAAGGTGTTTGCTGGCCCCAGACAGGCTGGTTCGCCGGTGGTCTGGAGGGTGACCTGGCTGTGTGGCTTGGAAGAAATCATTGAATTTGGAGAGAGGCTGCTCCCTTCCTTTGGGAGCTTTTCTACCCAGGAACAGAGCTAGTGCAGGGCCACTCCGACTGCCAGCTTAGCCAGGGGTGGGGAGCACCTTTTAAAACCTGCTGATGCTGGACTAATCAGTGTATTTTTCTAATGTGGTGCCTTTCCTCATTCGAGGTTTGCCCTGATGTTCCTTCCTGACTCGACATGTTTCCAGAGACATTTTTTGCCTTTAGGACTGATGGAAATTACCAATCTAAAGGCTTCAGTATATCAATACTGTGTATTTGTTTTCCTGCCTCTTCTTCTGGATTGAGAGGTTGCAGCTTAGCTCACAGTGGGGCTAGAAGAGTCTTTCCCTCTGCCTTTTAGTTTCAAGCCGGCACGCTAAGGGAGCATGCTTCCCCCTCATTTGCATCCTTACTGCATCCCAGATCTGGAGTGATGCTGGACTCCTTCTGCTGAGGGACTGGGCTCGTCAGGAGCCGGTGGCAATGGGGTGTTTTCTGGTCCTGCTCTAGCTCTGGGCAGGGATGCAGCAATGGGCTCTGAATCATAAAGACCTGTGATTTTTGCCGAGAGGTGGTGCTGGATAGAAATGCCAAACTCGGACTGATGTTTCTGTAAAAATGTGGGCATGCTGGAAGGGGCTGGGGGGAGGGGAGCATGAGTTATACAGAACAGATCCTTTAGTCCTGTCTGGCACTAGCAATAATAGCAACAATAGTAATATTCATCATCATCACAGCATTCAGATATCAATTTCCATCTTGCAATTTCTGTGTGTGCACTGACTCATTTATTTTCCCTGGTGAGACAGGGAGGAATTGTTAGCCCATGGCAGATGCGGGGAAGCAGACATCCCAAGCCCTGCGGAGAGGGCCAGTAGTGGGGTTTAGTCGATAAATCGGTCCCTGCCTTCTAGTTCCACGTCCACAAGACTCTGCGTAATAAGTGTCTACTAAAAGACAACTGCCCTGTCATGGTACCCCAGACACAAAGGACTTAGTGAATCAAAGTAACCATCTCTCCGAAACTATTTGAGATGATTTTTTCCCTAGCAAAGCTGTTATGGTGTGTGGGCACATGGGAAGGTATTTACCACCACTGTAAGCTCCTGAAGTCATGTTATGGCCTTTAATTTTCAGTGCTGAGGCTCTGGCACCTCACAGTGGGACTAAATGGGCTAAGAAGCGTATCTAACCACGGAGCCATCCATGTGACGCATGAGCCACCGAGTGCAATGAAAGGCAGGCTCGTGGCTGAAGCCTTTTTCCCAGGCCAGCCTCCTCCGCTCCCAGCTGTGCTGGGCAGGACCCTCTTTGCAGCGATGGGACCGTTGCGTCTGCAGCTCCGTGTCATCGCTGACTATGCCTGCCCGGATTCAATAGCAGCCATTGTACCGGGGAAAGGTCACCCAAGCCAGGCATGCAGACGGCAGCGAGCGTGGAGGCTGCTGCTGGAACAACTGATCACGGGGAAGGGAAGCGGGGGCAAAGGGCAGAGGGGGCCGAGGGGATGGAAGGGGCAAGGACGTCGGTGGAGGTCTGGGTTGCCTCCTGCTTGGGGGAGGTTTTGGGTTCTGTACGTAGTGAGGAATCAGACGATTTCCACAGGGTTAAGCTTGCGTTTGTGTGGGCAGCACATGGACCCTTGTTGGGAAACGTCTAACACCAGAAAGCTCAAGGCTTTCCTAGGCAATCTGCTTTTCCCATAACTGGCTGCGCTTTTCTTTTCTTCCCGTCTTGAGCGCAGCGCTTGCAGGGCTTTAATGGCTTTAGCACCACACCTACAACAGACATCATCTAGTCTCCTCTTACACGTCTCAGTCCCCAGACAAGTGCTGTGATTTAGTATGTCTGACCTTGTGCTGTGTGACATAATGAAGGAATGTCCTCTGCACGGGATCCCATTGCCTTTATTGTCCCGACGAGGTGCTGCGTTCTCAGTGCTGGGGATTTTTACGCCTGTTCGGTGAGACCTTCTCTCCGCAGCCTGTTAGTGTTGGGTCATTTTGTGCTTCTTACTGAAGCTTCAAAGAAGTGGGGCTGGAGCCATTCTGGCAGTCATTTCCTTTCCCCTCATCCCCTCTCTCTGGAAAATACACTGGAATTTCACTAACAAATATTCCTCCAATTTCACGATCAGATGTCTGGGCCGTGAGTCCCACCCTGGTTTCTGTAACACGGCTTCTACCAGCCCAGGGTGGGCGTCTGCCTCCACCAATTCCTGCCTGCGAGGATATCCATGAAACCACTCACAAAGTCAAAGCAATTGCCAGCATTTTTTCCTAATCTGTTCATAGTTCTGTAGGGCTTTAGTCAATGCTCTGGAAGCATATGCCATTGGGTGATCATCTTGCATTTGAACAGCTGCTAATCTCTGCAAATTTGCATTCACCAGGGTTTTTAGCCTCCTTGTTAATCTCAGGGCATTTAGTTTTGGGGTTTCTATAACAAGTATTTTTTAATTTTCGAAAGCAGTTCTCTTCTCATTATCGGAGGGATCACCCTGGGACAATCATTCTCCAGGGAGAATAGAATGGAGATAAATTAGAGATGCATTTAATTTTAATTCATTTAACATGCCCAGGATGAGCTGGAGGGTGGGCAGGGCAGCAGGGGAGAAAGAAAAGTAAGAGCAGTTTGCCCCCGGGTACCTGTTGAGAGAGGCCTGGCTCATTACATTATGAGACATCCTCATTTAGGAAAGATCACAGACCTGTGTTTTGCCCCAGACCCTGTGAAACCTCGCTGTGCCCCTGGATATGTCTGCAAATCTTCAGGAGGCTCCTCCGTTTTGGGATCCTTCTTCCCAAACTATCGCTTCCCAACCTTCTCCCTGTTCTTCCTCTGCCAGGCAGGGACTAAGGGTGCGAAGGCAGAGCTACTTTTCCAAACTCTACCTGCAAAAGGAGGTCCACCAAAGCATGCTGCCAGCAGGAGACCCTGGGAGAACAGACTGTGCAGCGCTGCTTGCACCGAGCTGGTAAAGCCTCCAGAGCCTGACTTCCCCTGGCTGAACCTGCTTGAACCTGCCCTTGCGTTCTGCCAGGCTTCTTTACGTTGGCACCGGCTCCTCTTCAACGAAAAAATAAGGGGACTTTCCCAGTCATCCTACTTCAGTGGTACCAAAATGAGACAGCTCTGAGAACGGACTGTTCTCAGCTATGAATATCCCTCTGCCTTCGCCGGGCTTGACTCTGCAAGGAGCTTTGGTGGCTGCTGCTGTTTGAGTCAGAGTTCCTCTCTTTGGCCGATTTCTTCTTCAGACTCCAGTTATGATTTCTGGTCAATTTTATTCCAAATCAGCACATCAGCCGCAGGCATTTCTGAATTCTCAAGACCTTCAGAGACGTGCTTCTGTGAGAGACCTCAGTTACTGAGAGAAGGGTCCTTGCAACCTCCAGCATGAGAAAAGAGAGTGGAAATATTTGCACTTTCTTTGACTCTACAAAGAGTAGAGTCTACAAAGATTTTGTCCCCCATCCCCGTGCTGAACAGACCCTTTTATTTTGATTGCCTTATGACCACTTCTTGAGAGGTTTGTCTGTGCTACCTGAAATCCCCAAAGCGCTATCAGAAAAGGACCGATCAGCAAAATTAAGTATTTTCTTCAATATATGGATAATCCTGGGATCCTGTTGCCAAAACAGAGTTGTTTAGAGCCATTTGAGATGTCTTAGGGTATATCTGAGACACATGAAGGGGGCTGGCAGATCTGCCACGGGACTTACTGGAGACCAACACCCGTCTGGCGTAGCAGCTGGAGGCCAGGCAGGGTACACTACTGCATCTAAAATGAAACTGGATACCAATATTTGGGCAACTGCATCAAACCACAGCTGAGTGAGTTGTGAGTGCATCCCCAACTTGAGTGAAACAACCTCAGGATGAATAAAAATCCAAGAGCTGAATAAATGTGGCACTACCAAGCCTTGCAAGCACCTTGTCTTCTCCGCCAAATCAAATCCGGTTCTTGCACTAACACTGAATTGAGCTGCTTGTCAGTTCTGCGACAAAATAATTTCATCCCCGCTCAGGCAGGCCATCTGTTCACTCTTTGGATTCACATGATTTTATGCTGTAGCTCTGTAACCTGATGATCAATAGCTTTGCCATTTCTGGCAGCTGGCGTGCTGCATAAAATCTTTCCCAAGTGCTCTTCTTACATGGATGGGTGGAAGGAGCCTTGAGATTTCACGATGATGTTGACCAGCAGTTTCTTCCTGCTGCTGCCAGAATGGAGCATGGGTCTCCACCATCTCTGCCTCTCCCGCATGCGGTGGCAGACTATTTCAGCTCTTCTGCCTGCCCTTCAGGAGACCTCGCTGCTRTAGGGGCATCTAACCACCTGCGGCTACCTCCTCCCATCCTCAGCCAGCGAGCTTGACCTGCTCTGCTTCTGCCAGAGATTTAATTGACTTTGGTCACTGTGTAAGTGTGCTGCGACTCACTGCAGGGCTGATAAGAGCCTGAGTTTTATTTCTCGGCCTCAATTACATGACGCTGATCAAGGTTGCGGTGAGTTATATCACCTTCACGTGGCTGGGGGCCACCATGCACTGCCCGTGCTGGCTACCTATCTGAGCATGTGCTGGGACTGGCACGAAACCGTGGTACCCCCCAAAGCAAAGCAAACGGCTCTCTATTCCCTGGGGGATCTCCGATGTGTTTGATGAGGGGTGCAAAACCCAAAGGTGGGTGCTCAGGTGAGGGCAGAGGTGCAGGCATGGTGGGGAGCATGTGCTTAGGGGTGCTTGGCGAGCTGTGGGGCAGGGAGCACTGTGGCCGGGAGCCCCCATCGCATCCCCATGCGGCTGGGGGTAGGGGAGGAGAGGCCCCCTGAGGAACAACAGAGCATTGAGCTGCCGTATCTCTCCGGGGCGAGGGAAGCGGAAAGGCGATAAGAGCCCTCTCGGATGAGGAATTCCTTCTCACTTTCCCCTTTCTGTTTGCCTTTTGTCAGAGATAACGTGAGTCTCAGGCAGCTTACCGGGACACTGAGCTGCCAGCACGAAAAGGGACAGCCACAGCCACAGCCACCCCTGCATCCATAACCCCCGGGCATGCGCCCACGCCTGCCACCCTCTCCAGTGGGCTCCCACAGGAGCAGCCCGTCCATGGCCTCCTCTCCTTCCCCCCGTCTGACCCGTGTCCTCGGGACCCCTTGTGTGACGCCCCATCAATTACTATCAGGAGCTGTAACCTGAGGAGCGATTCAGAAAAGAGGAGTGAGATTATATGGGCAGTAAAGCCAAGGCTGATAAAGTCAGCAGAATATTTGGGTAGCGTTTCATTGCGGCACTACCTACCTGGGAGGGAGCAGGGAACATCTGAACGCCTGCCCACACTGTCTCCAGCCTGGGCTGCGCACACCATTGGGAGAGTCAGTCCCTCCTGGCTCTCAACGTCCTTGGGCCCTCCAGCTGCATCACATGGTGGTGGTCTTTCCAGCTACCACCCAGCAGGGGCTCCTGCACGCTTTGCCTCGCGAGGCCACATTCTTAATTCTCAGAGGCCCTGAGTCCATCTCCTGCCTCCACAGATGTGGTGGGTTTGAAACGAGCAGAGCTCTGGGAATAAAGGCCCAAAGGAGCAGTCCTACCAAACCACGAGTCCTTTCTGTAACTACCCGAACCATCTCCAGAAGAAGAGGCTGATTTCCGGCTGCCTTTTCTAAATCCAAAGACAACCACTCTGACTGCTTAGTCCAATCCCCTTTTCCCCTGCCCTGCATGACACAGTCCAGAAAATCTTGCTTGCCAAGCCTTTCCCCCAGCCCATGTTATTGTGGCTGTGATGCCTCCAGTGACCGATCCTAGAATTGTGGCACAGTGAGGTGCAAGCACATTATGGGCTCAGTGGCAGCTCTCTGGGAGACGGGAAGAAGAGAGAAAAGTTGCAAGTGGTCGGACCCAGCGAGGCTCAGCCTGTTGCCAATTTTCTCAAGAGAGGCTCAGCTGCACAGCGCTCGGGAATCCCAGAGCATGACTGGACTTGCTGGTTGCCTCCTCAGCAGCTGTGACTGACGAACAGTTTGGCTGAAGATTTGGGCTGTGGTGATGCCCCAGCTCCACACCTTCCTGCCTACACCCCCTTGCCAACAGTGGGGAGATTGGCCATTTGCTCTGGCAGTTCAAGAAGAATAACCTGCCAACTCTTCAAGGTGGGCACAGACATCCAGGCCAGGGTCTACCCATTGGTGTGAAGAAGCAAATGAGAGAAAAAACAAGGAGAAAAGCTGGATGCAAGAAGGCCAAAKCATGGAGCTGGTGGTTTATCCTTGGCCTGGGCACAAACCCTTGGAGCGGGAGAGGGATCCTTGCTCTGTCAAGAGCAGGATCTGGGAATGTTCCCTTGGTGCTGGAAAAGACCACAGCTGGAATTCAGTCCTTTTAGGCAGGGACTGTTGAGTACAGCTTCCAGTGAGATGACTCGGAGATTTCTCTGTCCCCTGGGGTCACCAGCCCATACCACTCAACAATGGGCAGTGCCCAGTCCTCTGTGGTGCTGCGGATGGGACACACATACCGGGATACCCAGAGGCGGGCTGCTGGTCCCTCAGCCATCCCAGCCTCTGATTCATTCCTGCTATTTGTTGCCGGTCCTTGCCAAAGGGAAGGCTGAGGAGAGCGCGGGAAGAGGGGGTGATTCATCCTCAAAGCCCAGGTGGCTGTCCTAGCTGAGGGACACCTGAGGGCTTCCGGTGTGGCAGGAAAGCGGTAGGAAGGGCAAACGTTCCCAGAGGAGCCGTGCGGAATAACTGCAGGAGAACAAGGGTTTCCCTGCCGCATTGTGTGCCTCCGCATCTGGGAATCTCATCAAGCTCACACAGCAGAGTGAGCTCATAGCCAGGGTGGGAAGGCAAACCCACAGGCTTTGTCTGCCCTGAAGTCCCCTCCAGCCATTGCTTTGGCTCCCTGTTGTGCTGCCGACGCCGGTAGCTGAGTTACTACCTCCTTGTCCCACCATGAGTGGTGCCACGGCATTGCCCCAACCCACTGGTGGTGGGACGAGGAGGTAGAATGGTCCTCAGCAAGCATGCTCTGGAAGGTACAGGCATACCTTCAACGGCATCAGATTCACTTCCCTGCCACAGCACACCCCTGTGCCAATACCTCCAGAGACCAAATGCTCAGGGGAAGGGGGGGAGACAGACCACTTGGGAGAGCAGCAAGAAGGGAGAAGGGAGAAGAAGGTATGGATGAGGGCAGTGGAGATGATGGTGCAGACGAGGGAAGCTGGAGCCAGCCAGGGAAAGCTTGGGGCTGGGTTTTGGAGAAGTAGGTGAGATGGAGGTGGAACTGCTGTTAATGAATACTGTATGCGACCTGGCAATTGAGATAGATCGTACAGCAAGATTAGAGGTCATGGAAAGTGTATTACAAGCCCTGCATTGCTTTTATTCACTGGAGACTGTTGGAAAAACAAGCAGGAAGGCAGCACAATGGGTCCCCCAGCTACGGACATCTCAGCACACATTTGAAAGACAATGGAGAAAACGATTAACTCCAAGAGTCCTCTATCCTGTCTCCAGTAAGATGCATGTCTTGTTTTGCCTGGCTAGGAACTAGGGATCAAATGGACAATGCCAATTAAAAAAAAAAATCTCTTAGAAATTTCTTCAGGGGAAAAAGGGGGTAGGGAGAGGGGAAGAATGACGCAGCTGCCGGGATTAAGCGCAGCCTGAGTAAGCTGGGCCTTCAGCAGATATTGACTTGCAAGGGAAAGCAGGTTTGCACATAACCTGGCCTGTTGCTGTGGGATCCCTCAGTCCTAGATAAGGGGTGCTTTATTTTGAGGACGTGGTCTGGCTACTGGTTCCCACGATCCCCAGGTGCTGATGACCAGCCAGGCCTGCAGAGGTGTCCCACCTGGCCACTGAGAGCTGCAATCCATGGCTTGGTCTGCAAACACCACGTCTTCATCCCAGCAGAGAGGAGGGCTAGAAATCCAAGCGCTGTGGAGGAGAGGGTACTTAGAGGGAGCAAGGGCTGCAGGAGCTCAGAAGCGCCCAGCTCCTGCAGAGCCGCAGCCAGCTGGCCACGCTGCAGGGGTCATGTCTCATCTGCCCCCCCGCAGGTGGGAGGGCAGCCGGTGGGGTCAGGCACTGGGGAGCAGCGAGGAGGGTCTGGGGACCTGCAGCCCCTCTTCTTGCTCTGCCACTTGGCCTTGGCTAAAAGGACAAGGTCAGGAGCATCCTTGCTTGAGGTTTCTCCAAAGGTCTCTCCAGGAGTGAAATTTGCAGCCTGTCACCTGTCTTAATTAGATAGATTATCTAATTAAATTGCTCTTCCATTGGTATTCCTCTTTCTGGTAACAGATGGTGGCTTCCTTTCCCAGGAACCAGGAAAGCTGTGCATCTCTCCTCGTGTTCTGCCACATCCTTGCTCATGACCACATTCCCCCCTCCTTGGATAACCATCAGCAGTTCACAGGGCTCTACTGAGGATTTTTAAAGTTCAGACAGTCACATTTGTCCGTTGGGCGACCGGAGGGACCCTAAGGGGCTGTACCACCTTCCCTGCATGAGATGACCTGAGTCCTTCAGCCATGACTTGTCTGCAAGACAGAGGCAGGCCAAGAAGCATGAGCGCGTCCCCTTGGGACTTCTAATTGCCGCATTGGCAGGGCTTCCCCGCACCTCCCTGGGAAAGCACCGCTGGGGTTCACAGCTGACTTGAGCAATGGCAAACTCCAGCTCAGATGGGCAATGGAATTGGACAGGCTAATGTGCTTGTAAGGTCCCTCAAAGATGAGAAAGGCCTGGCATGATGTTCAAGCTGGCCTCTTACTTCTCCTGCTGCCGCAACACCAGCCTGTTTGCTCTTCCAAACCTCCCAAAGCCCATCACATCGTCCCCATGGCCTCTCCTGGGTCAGCAATCTCACCCCTCTGCAACTACGCTGCTCCCTGCTCAGTCCTGACCCACGTGTATCCTGTTTGCCTGGGCTTGAAAGGTTTCAATCACCAGTTCTCGTGTCAAAACGAAAAATAGGGGGCAGGGGGAAACAAGCACTATAGGCAGAGGAAGGCTAGGAGAAATGGCGGAGGTGGGAAGAGGTGTGGGGCAACCCCTCCTGGGAACACCTGCTGCAAGTGACTGCCTCACCACTGCTCTCCATGGAGCCCTGGGGAGGTACCGTCACATCTTGGCTCTGGAGGAGAGGGGATATCCTTAACATTGCTTCTTAAGGTATTTTGGCTGAGCATCCGGTCCCCTCTTCCTCTCCCTGAGTTCCTGTCCTCTGCAATGAGCGATGACCTCAGCTCGCTCAACGGGTTGTTGAATTCAGAGATATGAGACCTCCCCATGGTCCCTTCTGGGCCAGTGGGCTACTTGGTTCATTTCCTAAGTCTAGAAATAAGCTGTTATTTCAGAAGATCCTTCCCAATCTTGAAATTAGCCTCCTCGAGAGTGCTATGTTTGCTGCTTTGACTCATATACCCCCTTCCTCCTCCTGCCCCAGCCTGGAAGGGTCTCGGCCCCTCATTTAACCAGGGGTTGATGGGGTGCTATGAGATTGCAAAGAACTGGAGAGTCTCCAGTAGAACAGGTCCTCCCTGGAGGAAAACAAACCTTTACACAGGGTGGGGAGGTTTTGCTACTCCCTACCTTCTCACCTCTCCCTGGTGTACCTCAGCAATCCATTTTCATTGCCCTCTATCCCTCAAGCTTGCTTTTGGGGGCACCTCTGTCCCTGGAGGTACTCTGAGTATCTAGTCCCTTCCCAGCACAGTCCCTGAAAGAGAAGCCTTCCCTGATACAAAAACATCCCTGCTCTAAGCCTCTAATGGCGTGGGAGACACGCCATTGCTGATCTCCCCTTCCTCTGCATGCCCTTCCACATTTCCCTTCCCAGCCCTGCTCCTGGCCACACATGACAGCCGCAGGTCTGTTCTGCAGCAAGATGTGCCTCCATCCTTGGCTCCGAGACACACCAGCCCCTGGCTATATCCTACTCCCTGGGAGCACCTTAGTTTCGTGATTCCCAGCCCTCCTGTCCTCAGCAGCCTCGCCCCCCTCCACCACCTGCCCCAGAGGAAACGCTGTTCAATATGAAGAGCAGCAGTGCTGGATCCTGCTTCCAGATCGGCATTTATCTCATGCCGGGCTCCATCYCTCAGTATCCAACACACATCCTTAAACCTTTTGTATCCTGCATAAACATCTTTGCCCAGATCTTCTAAAGGGCCAGGCAAGAGAGGAAGCAATAGTCTACAAAGAGCATGAAACCTTTGCGTCATGGTCTTATCCACTCGTCCTTCATGGATGCCGAGAAGTCTGGCTGTGCGATACTGCCTGAGGCAGGAGCTGCACAGAGAGCAAACTGAGATATGTAGGGTCTGAATGTGCTGCGAAAGGCCAACATGTGTCAGTGATAGATGCAGAGCCCCAATTTCCTTCTTCCTGAGTCCCCAATTTCCCAGCTGGGTCCCACAGAGCATCCCACAAGCCACCCCGCACCTGCAGCATCCTCCCCATAACTGGAAGCCCACGAACCACTCCACCCGCCACAGCTTTCCCTGCCTTCCCGGGTCGTCCCTCCTGAGCCCTGTGGCCATGCCCTGCCTGCCAGGCAGGGCCGGGCTCCTGGATTCATGTACAGGGAGTGAACGTGGTCCTTCCAGGAGGAAGAGCAGGTGCGGATAAATTTGGAGCGTAAGGAGGCGGAAGAGGACTCGCAGCCTGGTGGAAACCAGCTGCCAGTGCCGGGCTAGCTCAGAGGAGAGGCAGCAGCAGCAGCACGGCCAAGGGCAAGGTCTCAGGAGCTGGGGGGAGGCTCAAACGAGGAAGGGGGGTGAAGCTGGTGAAGAGCATCCGGAGATGTAAGTGAGGTCAGGTAATTCCTCATATAGCAGTTCCTGCTCTGGGAACAGACAAACAAGGCCTTCCTTCCTCCCAGCTTCCTCCTCCTCGGCAGCTCTCCTTTTTGGGAGAGGTGGCCGGCCGGACTGCTCCTCCCGCATCGCTGGCTGCATCCCTCGGGGTGATTCACCTGGCCCTCGCTGCGCTCCACAGCTTCACACCTCCCTGCCCCGCCACGGGCAGCGTGGGCAGCATGGGCAGCATGGGCACAGGGGTCCTGCCTGGGACCCGCACAGGGCAATCACCGGTGGTGCCCTGGGGTGGCATGGAGTGGCTGGGCAGCAGCCAGTGCTGCTTTGGGCAGAGGTTGCAAAGCACCTGCTCGCCTCCCAGCATGGTGAGGTCGCGGCTGCTATTTTAGGCTGGAAAAGTGCAGGAGAATAGGCCTGAAATCTCCCTGCAAAGCCACGATGGGCACTTGACCAGGTGTCAGCTCCAGCACTGGCGAGCCCGAGTGGCGGTGCTATTTTAGGGACGTATTCTTTGCCTCTGCTGGGGCTATTTTTGGAGGCTGAGTGGGTACCAAAAGGACCCGGATACGTTGCAGATAAGGGGCCGATGACATTTTGGCGCTCGTGTTCCAGCCACAAACACTGCTCACGAAGGCAGACCCTGGGAATAGCAGCGCTCCCGGCAGCAGCAGCATCCTGGCTGCTCTGCCCTTGCCGTAGGCAGCGGGGTAGGGGTGCTGTGAGCTTCCTCCCAGCAGTGCTGCCCCGCACGGCTCCACGGTCCTTGGTGCTCTCCCAGGCGTCAGCGGTGCCCCACAGCAGCACTGAGCCTCACGGTGTCGCTGATGGGAGATCATCCCCTCGGCTCTGGAGCAGGCAGTGCATGTGCCATGGGGATAGGGTTATGGACCGAGGGGGTCTGTGTTTGATGGGGCTGGGACGGGCTCTTGCTCCTCAGCCACAGAAGGGTCTGAGATGTGAGTGCTGCCCATTGTAATACAGAAAAGGAGGGTCTTCATCGCAGGCAGCTGTGGTACACATCCTTTTATTGGAATTAAGGATACAGGGACTGGACTTCCTTAGCACAAGTGTGTTGAGGAGAAGGCTGTGACCACTGTCATTGCTCTCCACTGCTACGCACAAGGCCAGGGCTTAGTGAGCTCCTCAGCCCAGCCTGGTTGGGACACCTGCATCCCACAGGGCCAGGGGCTGGGAGACCCAAGGGCTTTGCCCCGTGTCAGGAGAGGGGGTTTCCTGCTCCAGAGCCATGCAGACAGACGTCCCATTGAGGCTGGTCTTCCCCAAGGATGAGGGGCCGGCGCCAAGGAAGAGCCCTTGGCACTGCTGACCCACACCTTCAGGAGAGGAAGCTCATGGGGGCTTCTCTGGGACCCAAAAGGTGCCATGGATGAGGATGTGGACAGGGGTGGCTTGTGACTCTGCAAGGCAGAGGCTTGCATGCTTCTCCCGGCCCTGGGTGAGACCGGCGGCCGGGCCCTCTGGCCTTTTTGCTCAAAGTTTCCATTTGTGCCGTGGGACAGAGGGCCCGTTGTGCATGCAGGGTGCGGGGACAGCCCCCCTGGCATTTCGGGGTGGYGAGCTTTGAGACAGCGGCAAGGCTGGCGCCCACGCCACCACTGCACGCTGCTCTATCCCCATGGCCGCCCTCACTGCGCCGCGCCAGCCGAAGCTCCGGCAGCTGGGGCCAGGATAGAGGACACCCCCCTGGGTTGCCCTCCCCAGGGCTTCTCCATGCCAAAAACATTGATGTTGGCTTAATGCTGCCTCCTTTCCCCACCCTGGGCTCCCCCAGGTCTCCTTGCACCCCTGAGCTTGGCGCGGGGGGCTCAGGCTGGTGGGGGACGGAGGCACAGCGTGCTGGAGGGGTGGGAGCTGTGCTGTAAGCTGGGATTGAGACRACTTGTCCGGGCCGTCTCCAGTGCAAGCCCGTGCATAAGCCCTTCTGAATCTCCGTCTTTGTTCCCCTCGGTGGCGTCAGCAGCTCTTCGCTCCCTCCAGGAGATGATTCTGCTTCCGTCGCTGCCGTTTCCTGTGTTTCTCTCTCCCCCCTCGCTCCCGTAGAGCCAGGCAACACCGGCACAAAAACAGGATTCGAGCTGCTGGAGAATTACTCTGATAACAATGACTGAGGAGACAGTCCGCTGGACAGGACCCTCCCCAGAGCCAGACTGAGTGGGGGCCCCGGCCGGCTCATGCCAACCTTTGGCACCCCCTCTTCCCCATCCCCTGGGGCCGCTGGTGCATGGGGGGGGGTTTCAGGGAGGGGAATGAGCAGCCAGAAAGGGGAAATCCTGCGTGACCCACTGCCCGCCAGCAGGTCTGTCCATCCCCACACCTTGGCCATGGTAGCCAGGCAAAGCAACTCTGACCGTCCCCGTGACAGCTCCCGTCCCCGTGGTCAGCAGAGCAGCAGGGACCATGCCGTGCTCTCCCTTGCCAACCCAGCTCCATTTCCCAGGGGACAGAGCGTTTTTGGGGAGCAGCCAAGGGCAATTGCGATTTGGCTTCATCCGTGAGCAGAGGTGAAGGCAGCTCTGGCTTGCAGGCAGGACTGAGGGGATATAACAGCTGCAAACATGCTTCTGTGCAGCAGTAGCCTTGGACCTGAGTGTCCATCCATCTGCCCCAGGCATGCCTGAGGGAGAGCTGGGATTGCTTAGCATCCCAGACAAAGATCTGAAATTCGGGGAACCCTCACCCATGGCCCAAAATCCTCTCCTGGATCTAGCTGTGCTTCTGGAGGAGGTCCCATCCCTGGCTGCTCACCACTGCTCCCTGCTGAGGAGCTGCGGCCTTCCCAGCGCACCGGTGGAGCCATGGGGGGAAGCATTGCCCACTTCACTTCATGCAAAGCCAGCCGGCGGAGCTGAGGCAAGGAAAGAAGGGGCCTGAGCGAGCCCGGCTGACATTGCCTGAAGCGAGCTAGGGAGCGCATGCACGGACCGATCCACTGGCAGGTCTGAAGGCAGCGACAAGCGCTGGGAAGGAGCTGCAGAGCACAGCTGGAGCCCGAAGAAGACGCGTCTGTAGCCTCGCACTGGCTTGTTGAACAAGCTGGGTCCGTGCACGGGCGGGTGTCTGCGCCGCCCTCCCCCCTCACAGGTGCTCGCTCACCCCTAACCGAGTGCTCCCTTCGCCTCGCACGGCAGGGACCTGCAGCTTGGGGGACAGCAAAAACTGACTCTGGGCGACAAAAACCACCTGAGTGACATCCCTTCTAGCTTTATGGGCTGGAAACCACACCGCTGTGCCCCACTTTAAAGGGGCATCTGCTTCCCACTGGGGCTGCGGGTGTCTTGGAGGTGGTGCAACGCAAGAGATGTCCTGGAGATGGAGGAGCTCAAAGAAGACCTGCTTGCTGCAACACTCAGCAAACACCAGCCTTGCAGAGCAAAGCTGGAGCAGGAYGCTGTCTCCAGCCTTACTGATCCCTCCAGCCTTAGCCCTGACCTTGCTGCTCCAAGGGGAGATGACCACTGCCCTACCCTGTAGATGCCCAGCAGATGCACAGAACCTTGGAGCAACTGGTGGGACCAAGGCCAACCATAGGCATGAGTCTGTCCTGCCAGGGCCAGGGGGTTGTAATCCCCTGGTTACCAGCGGTGCTGCTGATCTGTAAATTCCTGGCGAGGGAGGAAAAGCTGACTTTTGGCCAACACAGGAGGTCTCTGACCAACAGAGGCAGGAAATAGCTACAGTGAGCGAATAAATAAATGGTGCAACTGTAGCTCTGCCTTACATGGGCTTCGTGGAGAGTTTTCCTTTGTTTTTCAGGTTGGCTATTTATACCGTGGAGTGTGAAAATGATGTCAGCGAAACCTCTGCTCTTTGCCGTGGAGAAGACCAGCTCCAAGAATTTTTGAAGGGCCGAGAGACCTCCTTGAGCAGCGAGACTCAGAGGCTGTTCACAAGGGTGGCGGAGCTGGCAGGAAACCCCAGCTGCTGTGCGATTCCTGAGGAGTCCCCTCTGCTTCCACGCACCYGGCTTGGGGGGACCAGTTGTCCCAAACCCATCTAGGATATGGCTCTGCCGCTGTAAAAGTCCATCTTGTCTCCGATAACGCCCTCCTAGAACATCTCCAACTCCCTCCCAGCCTCCCCTTTCTCTCTTTCTTTTTTGCCCCCTTTTTCTCTATCCCGTTCTCCGTCTCAGCCTTTTACGGTTTCAGCTCCAGCCTGCTCAGCCCAGTGTTGTTGCCCAGGKCTGCCCTGGGGGACAGGGGAAGAGAGGACAGGGCATCCCTCTCCTTGTGGGCTTTGCTGCTCCCCTGGGAAAGTCCAGGAGACATTTTGGAAAGCTGAGCTCCCAGCTGGGCCATCCCCATGTTCACATGGAGTGGGAAAGCACAGGTTCAGCCCAGAATAGGAAGGTCCACCAAGCTCAAGCTGAGCCTGCTTGGCAGTGGACGGCGGGCAGCAATGGCCACGCTTTGGGAAAGGAGARGAGGAATACACCCTTCCTTCCCACTGTGTTTGTCCCCTGCAATTAGGAGCGGCGATGACGAGCCCACACGAGCCGCTCGACAGCCAGCGAAGCCTCAACTGTCAGTCCCGGTGCCTGCAGGCAGGGGCGGGCAGCGACGGGGTGGAAAGGGAAAAGCCGATGTGAGTTCAAGGGTTGCCGGTGTACTTGAGACGAGAAAAACTCCTGCTGGTGACACATGCATCAGGTGTTTCCAGACGATAACAAAACCTGCCTGAGGTCATCGATATTTAATTAGCAATGGGCTCAGTTAAACATTATCCCGGGGGCAGGAGGGAGGGGAAAAGTGCTGAATTAGAGAGAGAGATTTAACTCTTTGCAGAGAAAGGGGAGGAAGAGGGAAGGTTGCCTACAAGGAGAAGGGGTCTCCATGGTTGGACCCCATCGGACTCTGACATTAGGCTGCCCGGAGGGGAGGAAAAGCTTTGGGGTACACGTGTCTCTTGGGTCTCCAAGTGAAAGAGGTGTTTTGCCCCATGGAAACAAAATGAGCTAAAATTGGAAGCTCAACGCTTCTACCCCCAACGGCCCCAGGGCAGCTGAGCACGGCTGCTGGAGCAAAACGCTAGTGAGCAGCAAGGCCGGTGGCTTGTCTGGTTTCCCCGCCGGAGCCCTCCTGGCCATGGCTGTGCCGGCGGCTGGGGCACCGCGGCGCTTTCTCTCGGATGGCTGAGTCACAGCCCTGCTACCTGCGCGGGTTCACACCTGGGTCCCTGCCTCGCCGCCGTCTCCCCCGTTTCCTCCAGCAGCTAAGCCCCTGGCACCCATCCCATGCCACCGCCCCGGGGAGACCCGGCTCAGTGCCCTGGGGCAAGGTGGAGGAGGAGGGAGGCATGGGAGGGCCTTACCTAGGGTTTCCCTTGGGGAGGAAGGCTCAGGTTGAAGAAGAAGGGATGCCGAAGGCTCGGAGTCGGGGGCATGTGAGCGTTTTGGCCCTCCAAGCACAGCCTGACACCCTGGTGTGCTCCAGGAGGGGATGCTGTGAAGGCTCGGCTCAATCTCAGGTGCAAGAAGCAAAGCAGCATGCGATGGAGGGGGGAAAGACGAGTCACCAAGGGAAGGGAACTGCTTTGGGGCTGCAGCTTTTGTATCTTCATGCTCCCTCCCCAGTCCTGGCCGGCACCGGGCAGGAGCTGTGTGTGCACAGCAAAGGAGGGAGCCAGGCTGCACRCAAGGAGCTGCGATTAACAGGGCTGGATCATCCTGGTCTCCGCAGGASCTGCATATGGTTGCGAGGGGGAAGCTGCGGACCCTGAAACAGGGAACCGGCACCCGACTGCATGGGGCGAAGGGCTGCTGCGACACATCAACATGGAGCAGGGCAGGACCCAGGTGAAAYGGCACCAAAATCCCTGCCACCTCCCCCCTCCAAAATCCCCTCTTGGCTGCCCTGAACCTGACACCCGTAATTACCCCCAAGATCACAGGGACCTGCTGAAAGAGCGAGCATGAGCCAGGCCGGGGGGGGGAACATGAAAAGCAGCCGCAGCCCCTACCCACAGCCGGGCCCCCCCGGCACCGGGGACACCTGGGGAAGGCGCCTGCTGGGAGAGAGGAGCGGGAACCTGCTCGGGAGACAGACAGGACAGCACAGCCCGGCTTGGGATGTGGCCAGCCGCAGCTCCCACTGACTGGCCGGCATCCCCCGGGGTCTGCTCCTGCCCCGCAGGGAAGCCCCTCTTGGAGGGGAGGAGGGTGAAGCTGGGCTGGCGTTCACCCACCACCCCCTTTGCTTGCCGGTGTCCGGGTGCCAGGGGATGCTCCTGCTCYGCCCCAAGCAGAGCCTGGGGGACAGTCGGCCTTTGCTGGTGCTCGGTGTCACCTCTCCAGGGCTGCTGCACACTGTCCCTCCTGCATCCCCGGCAGCGTTGGTGGTGGTCTCCCACTGGCAAGCCCCCAGGAGGGATCCCCAGAGCAAAACGGCCTTTGGGGAAAGGGTCTGCGCAGACCTGCAATGCGGCAGCACGGCAAGGGCCCGTGGCTGGGATGGGGTCAGCAGCAGCAGGTGCCCACAGCAAGGGTGTCACCCCCCTCTGCATCACCACAAACCACCTGGCACAGCCGTACCGCGCTCCTAGGACCTCACCCTCCCTTTATCCCTGCTCATCACCAGGGCCGGGCACCGAGGAAGAGGAAGGAGGTGTAGGACAGAGAAATAAACTCCCGCTGGGCACCTTCCTATCATCCCCTCGCCAGGAGCAGGCATACTCCTGCTTTCTCACCCCCGGCCACAGTGATATCCGTGGGCACAGCCTGCACGCCCTGCACGGGAGCCATGAGACCCCACACAGGTCCTCACTAAGGTCCCTCAGAAGTGGGAGAGGGGATGAAGCCAAGGCGGGGAAGGTGCCGCAGTCCTGGTCCCCCTGCACCCCTCACCCACAAGCTCTGAAAATGGAGGAGGGTGGGAAAGATGAGCAAATCCCCCATTTTGGGGTAGAAGAAACAGTAGCAGTGACCGCCTCAAGTCTTTGAGTGAAGGAAGAGGCTGCAGCCCCGGGCAGGGCGGAGCAGCGAGGCAGATGCAGGGATTTCATCTGCAAGGAGCGAGGAAATGTCCCGGAGCTGTTTGATCTTATTGTATGGAGGGAAGCGGGAGTGGGCGTCCAGCCTTGCTGGAACCAAACAAAGATTATAAATACCTCCCGCCATCAACAGCTCCTCACCGACCTGGCCTGCCAGGGCCCCGGTTGCTGGCTGATTCCCAAGGGGAAAAATGAACTTTGGTTTCCATCCAGCCCTCGAACGCGGTGGCGGATAGGAGCAGAGTGCACAGCAGCCATCTCTGGCCACAAAGCYGAGGGGGGATTTGTCCCTGTGGGATGATGTGCATGGCAGAGAGCCTCTCCCACCGGCCGCACGCACGGCCATGCGCAGTGGGAACGGCCCTTGTTGGCTTAATTCAGTCTCTACTGCCACTGGTGTCAATAAAGAAGTTAAAAAATATGTATTTAAAAAGCCCTGTGATGTGACAGCTGGGCGTGAAATGATGCCTGAGTCCAGTGGACAGCCTTGGAGAGGTGTCCCCGTGTCCCTTAGGGCACCGGGCCAGATCCGGGCATACGCCTTTTCCCGCTTCTATCCTTGGGTTTGAATTCGGTGCCGCACGTGCTACCAAGAGTGTCACCTAGCATCAGGGTGCTTTGGGGCTTGCGGGGGGGTGAGCCCTGGCGCTGCCTCTCGAGCAGCACCTGGGAGTCCTGGGGACCCTGGCACAGTGGCTGTCCCCACTGGGAAGGAAGGGCAGCCCCGTGCCACATTTTGGGGAAGTTGAGAGGCAGTAGGAGATAAATTTAGTCTTCCCCGCTGTGCCTGGTGGCCGCCGCAAAAACACGTGATTCCCCAGCACCGCGCTGGCGGGGGGATGAGAAGACTTCCCAAAACTCATGTAGGCTCCCGTAAGCCCCGTGCCCGGCCAGGGAGCAGTGCTGCACTGGGACCACTGACACCCAATGGCAGGGAGGCCATGGCGGCCATGGGGATGGGGGAGCTTCGGCTTTGGCTTTGCCTTGGCATGGGGAGCTCGGGGTGCCCACGGGGCTGCGGTCCCAGAGCAGGGCTACCCACCACCCCCTTGCCCCACGCAGGGAGGGCCTGACCTCCATGGGGATCCATCTCCCCGCCGCATCCATCCCCCCTGGGTCCCGCAGGCACTTCTAAGGGTTGGTGAGAAGCCAGAGAGTTGTCAGGTACGAAAGCAGTTCTCGGGCCAGGGGCGCTGCAAATCAAACGCACGCCATGCTCAGAAAAGCCCAGCAGAGCTGCTCCAGCAGAAAAGCTGCTGTGCGGCGCGTGAACCCGGCCGCGGCTCCCCTGGGGCACCTTCGTCAGCCCCTCTCCCCCATGGAGCATACTTGAAGCTCCCTGCCTGTCACTGGGATCAAAGGCAGGGGCTGGGGCGGGAGGCAGGGGTGTCAGCTGGGCCACTTGTGAAGCTGATTGTGGGAGCCAAGACCTCCGACTTGAACCCGCTTTTTTTTTTCCCGCCCCAGGCGTCCTTACACGCTTCTAACATCTCCGCTCCAGCATTGCAGCTGCGTCTCGTTTCATCTCCTGCAAGAGAAAGAGGCAGCGCCGGAGCCAGATGTGCCCCGGGAAGGCTGGAGAAGCGGCCCCCCACCCCCCACCCCGGGAGCGCCGGGTCCCAGCCCCTGCGCCACTGGCAGCTGAGGAGCGCCGGGTGCTGGGGGTGAAACCCAGCCCTGCTTCCCAGCCGCAGCCCTCCCGGCACCAGCTGGGACGGGGCACATTCCCACGGAGCCCGGCGCTATTTCGGTGGGGTCAGAGCTGTGCCTGTCCTCCTGAGGCTCTCAGGTTGGTCCGAGCATCACCAGGGTGCAGGATCTTTTCTGAGCGGATAGGGATGTCGTTGGCCATTTTGGAGCAGGGAAGATGCACTCGAGCAGCGCCACCACTGCACTCGGGGAGCTGCGGGGGTGAGACGACCGTGCCAAAGAGAAAAAGCTCAATGTTATGAGAAGGTGGTTTAAAAAAAACATAAGCCATCCTAAAACCAGTTTCTGGGCCCTTGGGAGCTGCTGGACCGATGTGTGACCTGCACTGATTGCTGCCTATTGCACTGGGGACTGTCCCCAAAACAGAGGACGGATGCTCTGCAGGAGTGGGAAGCTTCGCTGAAGCCAGCTTGGCATCCCCCGGCTTCGCCCCCCACCTGCATGGCTTGGCAGGGACCTCCCAAATCTGGATCCCACGAGCTCCCTAGCAAAGTGCCCAGGCGGCATCGCAGGGCTTCAGGGAGCCCTCGGAGGGGCCAAGAGGGACCACGTAGCCCCAGGTGACCTGGTCTCAGCTAAGCAGGGTTTTTCTCCAGGCCAGCCCCACCAGCAAGCCCTTGGGGACAAGTGTCCCGCACACCATCTACAGAGGGAGGAGCGCCACCTCCTGACGTTGGGTGTCCTCTTGTCCCCAGGATTCCAGGATGGAAAAGGATTAAAAACTGCTTTTGTGGGGATTTTTCCCCCCATCCAGTGTTTTATCAGTCAGCAACCATCGCTTCAAGAATAAACAAACCCAAGTCTAGCACTGGGTCCCAAGCCAAAGCAGCTCCTCCTGCTAGATAAACGCCGAGCATCTTCAACAAGGACAGCGTTTCTTCAGGACTGCTTCCTTCTACTTAGGTGCTAATTTGACTAAAAATTGCCTCTGCTACCATTGCCACTTCAAAATACATTCACCAGCTCCCCAGCCTCCACTTGAGCCCTCACCACAAGGTTTGATTTGGTAAAATTAGGTGCTTTTACAGATTTTTCATCAAGGTGGCACATAGCTCATCATGGACACTCATCCCCAACATCTCACCGTTTATGCCAATAATCCCAGTTCCCCCTGACACACCTGACTGGTTTGATTGAAGCAGCAGTAGCAGACAGGGCTGGCCTAGAGCCAGGCACTTGCTAGCCAGCTAGCACATACATGGTTTAAAATGTCCATCTCGGAGCCAAGCAAAAAGACCACCCAAGGCTCCCTAATGGGCAGGGAAAACCTCAGTCTTGAGAGCTGCTCATAAAACCATGGCCTCACAATGGACTGAGGTTGGAAGTTCCACTTTCCTGCATTGGGGGAATACTAATTTAGGGCTCTTCTCTACCTACCTGCTGATTTGAGACTTGTGGGGGAAAAAAAAAAAAAAAAAAAATTAGTGGGTGAGACCTCTCTTGTTACACTTGGCTGAAATCAGGCAGCAGGTTCATGTGTTAAATGAGGCTGACAGGGAGCCAGCCAGCTTGTGCAGTCATGGAGTCTGGTTTCTAGGGAAACAAGGTAAATGTTTTTCCTCCTTCTTGCCACCTTTTAACTCTTAAAAGGTTCTTACACATCACCACAGGAAATATTTTCTATATCCACCTTTCCCCATTTCAATTAGAGCAAATAGCATCAAATTGGGTCCGTCTCAGAGCAGCACTACACCTCGGTGTGTAGATCTGGAGGGTTATTGTCTCAATCACCGCTGTGTCTCCAATTATGGTCAGTGAAGGATACACCAGCGCAGTTATCTAAATTTACACAAGCCTCAGCCAGGCTAGGGCCCGAAGCGCAAGTGATCTCACTATTGCAGCTGCAGACAGAAAAGCACTCGGGGCTGCTGCTGCCTTTCTTGGTATAACGCCTCAGCTGCTGTAACTGCAACACTTCTGTCAGGACTGATGCTACACACAGAGCCGGTCCCACGCACAGGCACTACGTCTCATCTGCCCTTCACCATCGGAATCAGTTGGGAACACCAGCCAAATCTTCTCCGCAGGAGTCAATAGAGTATTTTGAGCCATGCAGTAAGGCAACATGAGCAGCACTTGCAGCTCTCCCTCCCCCTTGGAGGGTGGGATGGAGGAGTCACCCTCCTCCCCTCCCAGGAGGGCCCATTTCCTGTCACCAGGCAGAGCCTTTCAGCAGGGATGGGAAATGGATTCAGGAATCGAGGTAGGAATTTGCCATGTCACCTGCTGCCTTCTGCTGCCCTCAAGAACAACAACAAACTGCATTTGCAGTGTGCAGGTTACATCCCCTCCATCATGCAGAAACTGGAGGGTTTCCATGGCAACAGCCACCATCAGCCACCTACCTAAAATTTAGTGATGTTTCAACTGTCTGAAGTAGTTTCATTGATTTCAAAACCTGATTCAAAGGAGCTCTCTAGCCACCCAGCAGAGGATTAACATGTGGAATAATACCTCTGTAACTGCAAACACGTTTAGGGCTCCTGCTGCTTTACAATTTCACACAACCAAACACAGAACCCTTGCTCTGCCCCAAAATCCTTGCTCTCCAAAAACAGCAATGGCAGCTTCTTTCTCATCACAGGAACCCTGCTATGAGTTGGACGCTCGTGAATTTGAGCTTTACTTGCTTCTTTGGTTTGGTTGGTCCCACACATAGGGTCTGCAGTGAGAGTATCAGACTTGACACAGCTATGTATAAACCAAGAGGCAAACTTAATGTCTTTAAAATATTTATTTTTTGGTCTGAGAGCAGAGAGGCCGCAGGACACAAGACCGTTCCACAGATTAAGCCGTCTCCTCTTTTGCAATACGATCTTTCTTGAGTGGTCCCTGAAAAAAAAAGTGAGAAGAAACTATGTAAACAGCAGTCTGCACCAAAGACCACATCACACCCCAACGACAATGCTGTAATTTCTTCTGCTCTTGCTGCAAAGAAATGAAGGCAAAAAAAGCCCTCAATGTTGCAGCCTGTTGGAAATCCCAAGCCCCATCCCCACAGCTACAGGTTTCGGGGGGAAAGCTGAACTTGGCGCAGCCATGCTGCACCAAATCGATGACTTCATATGTGAGAGAAGAAATGCTGGTGCCACCTTGTGGGGAAGCTCCCGTGCAGCCCCCAAGCAGCTGAACTGCTCTCTGACCCGGCAAGGGCCTCGCACCCAGGACTCCTGACTCGCTTTCTCCAGCAAGTGACAAACTGAGAATGCCACCCATAGTCTGCTGTGCGCACCATCGTCCGGAGCTGCTCTCAGAAGAAAGGCAGTGCAGAGCCACTCCCCACGGGTGTCGGATACTGCTCAGTGCTTGTTCCACGCCTCATCACTGAATTGACTTGTGCCCAAACATGGCAAACACCCCTCAGGCACCAAGCACTGTCACAAGGGAAGGAAGACCCCAGCCCCCCCCGTGGTTATAACCAAGCCGGCAGGATGAACCCTCTCGACTGAAGCTACACACTTTGTTTCACATAAATTTTGGCCCCGTGGCAGCCCAAAGGTGAAGCTACCAACTGCCATTAGCTGAAAGACAATACAGAGATATGCAACACAAAGCTGCCAGCTTCAGAAAGTGTCCTTACCATGAAAGCCTTCTTCTCCTCAGCTGTCTGGAAGCGGCCATGACCAAATTTGGAGGTTGTGTCAATGAACTTCAAGTCAATCTTCTCCAGGGCCCGGCGCTTGGTCTGCACAAGCAGGGACTACAAGAGAGGCCAGGTGAGCACGCAGCAGCACCCTTTCAGCCTGCCAGTATGCTGGCTACTTCTTATCACCTCCCAAGTCACTCTGACCTCACACTTCAGCTGCTATTATGTGCAAGGAGCCCTTGCCAATAAGCCAGCCTGCACCTTTAGCCTTCAAAGCTGAAGACTGGTCAGCTCACACCAGCAGGCGAGCCCAAGTCTGCCTGCCAGCGTCCTTACGGTCCACAAGTATTCTCAACCCTAAGGCACATCCTTACAAACTGACCAGGACTGAATTAACCAGGGAAAGGCCCTCACACTACTCCCAAGGTCATTAATACAAGGTGGGTTTGTGTGCATGTGTCCAACAACAGTCTTCTAGGCTTTTCTTTCTAGCTGGCTACATGAATCCCCACAGCAGCAAGCAACACCTGTACCAGAGGCAGTGCAGCTAACTTAAGCTGTTCCAGCCCATTTGACAGCAGACTGCACTACTCACCTTGCGCAGGGTTAGGACCCTCTTCTTGGTCCCAACAACACAGCCCTTCAGCATGATGAAGTCATTGGTCACTTCACCGTAGTGGACAAAGCCTCCCTGAGCAAGGAGAGAACAGTTAGTGCCCTGTATAAAGCAGGACCAGTCATCACATCTGCCTACAGCTTGATGTTCTCACAGCACTTCTGGGTCTTGGCCATTCCCACGTTCACTGAAATCCTGTTTCCAGTATTACCTTTCACTGGTCAAGTTTCTTGATACAACAATTTACTTGCTGCTGTAAGACTTTCGCTAAGAACAGCAGCAACAACAGGAGGCCGACAAAACAGCAAAAGTCTCCCTGCTAAGTTAGTCCTTATTTACGAGTATAATTTCTAGGTTTGTAACATCCCTCTATACTATTGCCACACATCAAATGCAATTAGCAAGTTACACAAGTCAATACTGAGAATGACTAAGCAACACCACCTCCCACAGCAGCAGAGTTTTAACTCAAGAGCTCTTCATTCAATCATTTTGCATCTTGTACCAGGCCAATTTGCCTCTTAAGATTGCAGCTCACAACCAGGCTCTCACCACACAGCTGCAACAACTCACCAGAGGGTTAATGCTCTTGTCAGACAAGTCATAATCAGTTGATGCATTGTTTTTGATCAGCTTTCCATCCTTGATTTGGTAACCCTGGCCGATCTTGTAGATCTAAAAACGTCAAGAACTTCTACTTAGCAAAAGGTAGGAGAAAGGGCCTGTCATCAGCCAAAATGCAAACAATTCTACATAGGATTGGAGAAAAATGTCTGTTGCACTTTGAAAACACATGGCCATACAAGAACGTTATGGTTATTCAACATAATGGACTATGATTACTGCCCCCAAGATTACATTCAAACAGAGCGAAACTACCAAAGCAAAACTCTCCATTCTATTCACTGTCATGCAGCGGGTGACCTTGGCCAGCTCTCATTTCCTCCCCACAGTTCAGAGACACAAACCTTCTTATTGATTTCAGTCCGATGGTGATACCCCTTCTGACCAGCCCGGGCCACAGAGAAAGCCACACGAGCAGGGTGCCATGCACCAATGCAGGCCACCTTGCGCAGACCCCTGTGAGTCTTGCGGGGCAGCTTTTTGGTGTGCCAACGGCTGGTGACACCTGAAAGAAACCAAAGCAGTGTTGTCAAGCTGAGATGTCACCAAATCGTTTAACCAGAGTTTAAGCCACCTTTCAAGCTGCTGTCCCTGGGCAGCAAAAGGGAAGCCTAGACCCAGCATCCCAGGAATTAACCACATTTCCTGGTGAAGCACCCTGCCCCTGAACCACCCACGCTCTCTGCCCGGCTGCCCCTGGCTTGTGTTCTCAGAAGGAAGGCAGCATGGAATGACTCCTCACAGATGTCAGGCGCTGTGCCCAGCGCTCATTCCATGGTCTCATCATTGAACTGTGACAGCAGTATGGATTTACCTCCTCAGCTCTTAGCCCACATGCTTGTGAAAACTCAAGGCTAGGATTTCATTAAAATCTGTATCCCGATCACAAAGAGAACTTCCATGCGTTTACCTTTATATCCCTTGCCCTTGGTGACTCCAATGACATCTATCATCTCATCCTGGCCAAAGACAGTTGACACAGGCACCTGCTGTTCCAGCTTCTCCCGGGCCCAATCCACTTTCTCAGCAACAGTGCCACCATTGACCTGTATCTCCATCAGGTGAGACTTCTTCTGTCTCAGGGGAAGCAAACGCATCTAGGGAACAAAGGATAAAATTTAGCTCCTGCTCTTCCAAGATGGCCCTCGTTAACTAGCCCAGTATCATTCTAGTCCTGGCCTAATCTGTTTTTCTAACTAAACATATAATTTCCGAAGATATACAACTTCAACACACTCTAGTAAAAGGCCCTACACTAAGGGGAAAGGCTGTGTTGTGGCTTAAATGACAAGTCACAGTATCTGGAAGTTATCCACCACCCACAGGAACACAGAATTAACAAGCGTCTCTAACCCCAGACCCTCCAGCCAAACGCCATCCAGGAAGGACAGGAGATAACAAGGGGCAATGGTTTTAAACTGAAAGAGGGTAGATTTAGATTGGACATAAGGAAGAAATTTTTTTATTATGAGGGTGGTAAGACACTGGAACAGGCTGCCCAGAGAAGTTGCGGGTGCTCCATCATTGGAAGTGTTCAAGGTCAGGTTGGATGAGGCTTTGAGCAACCTGATCTGGTGAAAGACATCCCTGCCCATGGCAGTGGGTTGGACTAGATCTTTAAAGGTCCCTTCCAACCCAAAACCAAGCTATGATAAAGCCTGCTACAGTGAAGGACACTTTGGGTAGGGTTACATTTACAGTTACTTCTACTATATTTAGCACAGAGGGACTGATACGAGTATCAACAGCAGCTGCAATACTACCTTCGCTGTCT
The DNA here is from genome assembly GCA_035582835.1 of Phoebastria nigripes. Taxonomy (NCBI): domain Eukaryota; kingdom Metazoa; phylum Chordata; class Aves; order Procellariiformes; family Diomedeidae; genus Phoebastria; species Phoebastria nigripes. The sequence goes on from JAYKAV010002777.1 coordinate 1,092,328, forward strand.
AATATGGGAAATGAATTCTAGCAAAATTAGCAATGTCGTAACTAGACATCTTATTGCACTTACAGCCAACCCAAAGATTTAATTAAATCTCCCAAGAAAGTCTGGCAGAGCACTGATGTTTAAGGGAGACATCACCACACCACTCAGTGATACACCTCCTCCAGCTGCACAACAGAAGCCACCAAAAGCCTCTGAGCGTTCACAGTCCCTACAGAACACAGCCTGAAATGATGCTGACCACACAAACCCGAGAGTTAAGCGTTCAGCCTGTTAATTAAGAGCGCCCAGGTCTACATGGTATCAGCACAGGACTGAGTCCGAGAAGTTCCTATTATGGTGCAGTCTCTTTTGAACACTGCTTCAGAAGACTGCCAGCRGTTGCCCTCAAGGCTCCTCAAGCATCCTGTGAGCACACGCTTTGTACAGAAGAGTACTAGTATTTGTATCATGCTTAACAGTTAGCATGAGGCTGCAGGGGAGGGCAGAAATCTCCCTACAGAGATGGATCAAGCTTGATGTTTGCTCTCGTTGTTTCCACTGTATACCTCAGTCCCGCAGGCACTCACCTGAGTGTGAGCCATGACTCTAATAACCTGGCAGTATTTCTTCATGCTATTGAAATCTTTCTCCAACTGCTTTTTGCCTTCCTCATCTTGCCATTTCTTGCAGTATTTGGTGAAGGCCTTCTTCTTGGACTTGTGCCTTCAGGAGCAGAGCAGAGACAAGGTTTGGCTAAGCCCTTCATCGATCCCCCAGGAAGCGGGGATGAGCGGAAGGAGCTGCCACCTCAGCTGGTTTCGGCTCATTGCCAGCTTCTAAGGACTCTTTACCCCTGGCAAGCGGAGCCTGGAGCTCATCAGACAGAGGCAAAGTTACCAGAGCTGAGCGGAGCTGCCATGAATTCCAAAGCACATTAACATTCACAGTACAGAAGACAAAGGACTGTAGAGAGATGTCAAACAATAACAGAAAAAACAGATCTTTAAAGCAATTGTCAGATGACTGCTATCTGCTTCAGAATAYCGTAATTCCCCTCCCGTTAAGTCCAAGCTATGCCTGACAGTAAGGGCGTTACTGTAACACCCTTGAGATCATTATTGCTCTACTCTTGACGTCTTCTCAGCCTGCGAAGTTCATAAACAGGCTGTAAGCTCTAGACATGCTGGAGCCACACTTGGGCAAATGTGCATACTTTGAATCACAACAACAGTGCCTGGAACAGTAATCAGAAGTAACACTTGTCTTCCCCTTTCCTGAGAAAACAGGGCTACAGTCAGGACTCGACACTCAACAACAAGCGCCAGAGGCGATTTCCTTATGTCCGCCCGTCGAAGTATCATCACGCGTAGCCTGTTAAGGAGATCTCAGGCAAATACCAACACTGTCACCCTCATGCCAGGAAGGGCACTAACATTATGCTGTCAGCCTCCCAGAGCCATTCCTACAGCCTATCCCATTATTAGGCCAGTTCATCAAGGCCAAACACTAATTGCTGGAAAGCCTCTTCAAAAAGCTGTACTAGCATAACCTGCAACCCAGCAGAAAAAATAAACCATGGCATGAGATTAAGGGAACAAAAGCCCTGCTCTCTTACCAGTTCTTGTAGAAGCGACGCTTACACTCATCACTGATGTGCTCAGCAAAGATAGTCTTGAAGCTGCGGAGACCGCGAGGAGTCTGCACGTAGCCCACGATGCCCACAATGACCATAGGAGGAGTCTCTACTATAGTGACTGCCTCGACCACCTCCTTCTTGTTCACCTCTGGATGAAGACAGAAATACAGCACAACAATCAACACCAGCATCAGCTACTAAACATCATCTGTTCTTTCTCACTCACAAATCAGTCATGTGAAAGGTTAAATGACTCAAGTTCTTTTCACAACAGCAAAGACGACGCATGATAAAGTGATCAAGAGTAAGTTATATTTTAACGCCTTGCAAAATTTGAGGCTGGCTCAGTAGGAAGCCCAGACAAAGCCTGATAGGCAAAATGGATGGTAGTGCATAACAGAACTACATTCAGGACCTGACAATCAGCAAAAAAATGCCAAAGGTGATTTACTTATGTCTGCCCATCGAGAAGAGGGCATCGTAAGCAGCCTGTTACAGTACAGCTAAACCAAACCATCAGGTCACTGCGCATCTCAGAAACAGGACCATTAACAAAACAGCGATCACTAGACATGAAGTCTTGCTGCTGGGACATCACTCACATTGAAGTGGGAGGGATTTGGGTGCTTTATACCCCACCCACTCAAGGACTTTGAACGGGGTGAAGTCAAGCCAGGACTAAAATCCAGAGCTACTAACAAACAGGTCATCTTTCACCATTCATAAAGAAAAGAAAACTACCTCCTCTATTCAGAGGAACATTAATACATACTGGATCCAGGTCTGTCAACTTCACGGACAATGTGCGTCATGCCAGCTTTGTACCCCAAGAAGGCAGTGAGATGGACAGGCTTGCTGGGGTCATCTTTGGGAAAGCTCTTCACCTTGCCCCTGTGCCTGCTACTGCGCTTGCGGGGCAGGAAGCCCAGAGACCCATGCCTCGGAGCTGAGAACTTGCGGTGAGACTAGAGAGAGAAAATAAACATTTAGTGCTTGCTACAGAGATTCACTTATACCCACTCAAGGGCCAAGGTCAATTCTTTTCTTGCCTTGAAATATGAATACTATGTATATACAAGACATTTTGCATTCTAGAAATTCTTCTCAGTGTCAGCTGTTTGGCTTCTGAATTCCATTATAACATTGGTAAAAACGTAATCCTCATGCTCCAACCATGTCTGTCCTAGATTTCCTCAACGTTCCCTCCCTTTCAAGCTTATTTTAAGAGATCATCAAGTCCCACTAGTTAGGGAAGCGCACAAGCTGTAGTTTGGCCACAGCATGCCACCAGAATTTCAATGCACCCTGGAAGCCTAGAAAATGGAGAAGCACAGATAACTTTACAATACGTTTCAACAAATCAATAACACTATGAAAATTAGCATTATAAAAACAATTTCAGTTTGAAAAGCTGCAGTAAAACAGTGTTTCAACATCCACCTTTGAGTCAGTCACTTTGGGTGGGAGTGTAGTTTTTTTCTAAGCTGTTCTCAATTACCAGCCCTGCAGCCTCCCTCTGCAACCCGAGAGCCAAGTAAGGCTGGGTTCTATCCAGAGCCCAACAAAGAATTACCCACCCAATCCCACAGCCAAATTTAAGAAGAATATTGTACAGCGAAACATGGAGCCAACAACCAATAGCTAAGAAATACGTCGGTTTTTTAAAAAAATACTCGACACAAATTGCCTTAAGCAGACCAAGCAAGCCCCAAAAAGGGCTTTTTGTTAGGATTACCAATTTTGTGGCAGGGCCCAGCAGAACTGAATTTCGACACCTCCGCGAGTCGGAAGGCTGCCTGCACAATACCTTCGCGTACGACTGACATAACCGAACACGAAATCTGATCCTACAGATGAAAGGCACTCAACTGCACTATTAGACTGACCACTCCGCGTGCTCGCACCCCCCCACGGCCCCACTGCACTTGCAGGAACGTACAAAGAAGCCTCGCTCCGACCGCGCTCCCGGCCCTCCAGCGCGCTGGGACCCGACTGCCTGGCCAAGCGGACATTACCGCCGGGGCCTCTCTAGAGAAGAAACCCCCCTTCCTAAAAAAAGGGACAGCAAACCCCGCCACGGGCCTCCTGGCAGCCCCCACAGCCGCCCGCCACCCGCGCCACCGAGACTCCCGGGCACCAAGCAGGCCCGGCCGGCGTCCCCAAGGCAAAGCCTCGCCCGCCCACGGCGCCTGCCGCGGCCGAGCCCAGAAATAAGCCCCGCGTCGCCTCCCGCAGGGCCCTGGCGCGGCGGGAGCGGGGCCGGGCAGCCGCCGGGGGCGGGATGGCGCCGATCCCCGAGGGATGGCGCGGCCGGGCCCGGGCGGCGCCACCGCCGACAGCACCCACCATCTCGTCCCCGCGCCGGGCCGGAAGGGCCGACAGGCGCCGCGCGCGCGGCTTTTATAGACGCCCCGCCCCTCCCGGTGACGCGTTGCGCAGGTGCCTGCCGCGCGCCGGTCTCGCGAGAGGCCGGTGGGGCGGTCCGCGCGCGGCGCTACGGGTGGGGAGCGGGTCCAGAAGGGTGCGCGGGCGGCGGAGCGCGGGGGCTGCGTTGCTGCTGGTGCTGCTGGTGCTGGTGCTGGGCCACGGAAAAAAAAGCAGATACAAAATACCTGACGGAGTTACTTGAAAATTTAAGTGCCTACACTTACAGGTCATAACAGATAATGTTAGATCGTAGTTTAAAAAAGCAAAAGGAAAGGGAGGAACGTAATAAAATACATGCACCTCCTTACATAAATGTTTAGCTGCGGTTCTTTATCACATTACGCAAAACCATGATGTCCCCATGTCGTCGTTCAGATGTATATAACGTCAGAAAGCGGGTCCCACTGCAGTCTTCCTCCTTGAATAGGCTAGATGTTTCCCTTCCACGAAAACAAGGTGCTTGTTCCAAGCTGGGAGTGAGTACCTGCCTCGACAGAGCATCCCGACGCAGCGTTTAACTGCTTTTACGAAATAGCTCCGCGGTCACAGGAAGCTGTAATGACCCCGGAGTCAAAAGGTGCTTGACAAATCTTCATCGCAGTTTGCAAAAAGATGTTAGGCAATGTGAAGAAACGCAGTAACAAGAAAGAAGAAAAGAAACTTAAAAATTAATAAGAAAATAGGTTTCACTGTTAACATTGGCACCCATTACTTTTGCATATATCTCAAAATAGAAAAAGACATCAAATAACTTCGCTTCCTTCATGCAGGGACACGTTCTCGGGCCGATCGTGTGTTCTTCAGGGGCTGCGTCCTGCTGTGTATTCCCACGGCGCTTGGTACAGCACTGCTCCAAACTCAGTCAGGGCCTCTGTGCGCTGCTGTTGAACTAATAACAAACAATAAAACCAATGCAGATGCTAAGGTTATGCTGTGAAAGAGGAACTGAAAATAAGACTTTCTGTGGAACTTGGCTGGAGCTGTTGTTGTTCATGCTATTATTTCTCTTGCTCCATTTACTGCTGCTCTGGCGCTCGGATAAGCACCGCCAGGACCAGCCGTGTCTCTGGGAGATGTTGGCCGGCTCAGCCCACGTCGGAAACTCACCAACACGGGAGCTGGCACCGGAGCGTCTCTTCAGGGTAGGGGCGAAGCAGAGCTGAGGTGAAACCTGAACAGGGAGGGAGCTGGGGGACAGGAGATAAATTATTCACTCTCCCTCCATCAACGCCAGGAAATCAGATAGGGCCCGGCTGAAGAAGCTTCCTCAGACTTCCCTGGATTGGGAACTGCGCGAGCACCCTTGCGGGATGACTGATGTGACGCACGGCTCCGGCTGAAACRTCCCCTGAAGCGGCTCTGGTCCTCAGCCAGAAATCCTGCACCTCCTGGCCGAGGAGGGGGAAGGAGGACCACCYTAAAGGGTCTGGAGTGGACTCACGTCTGCGAGGCAGGAGAGGGTAATGGGGCCAGGCAGAGCTGCCYGCTCTGCCCAGCTGCCCGCCTGGCTGGGCTGGGCTGGCTAAAGACCAGGTGAGGAGGTATCAAGAAAGTGATGCTGCGAGACGTGGTCCCTCCAAGGACCACCAYGGGTTAGCGTAGGCACAGATGCCCTCCCGGCCTCGCGAGCTGCGTACCCCATTTTTCACGTTGCTGGAGACACGGGACACGCACCCGGCGGCTGGGAGAGCCGAGGGCTTCATCCAGGACTTCGTTCCCTTTGGAGGAACGACTCCTGGCCGCTCGCTCAAAATGTCGGGGTGTCATGTTGCCTCTGGGTCAGCCTGAGAGCCTTGGCTGAGGTAACACGGGCTGAACCCAGGCTTGAGATAACTGGCGCGGCATCAGGCATCCAGGTGGCTGGTAAACCTGAGAGCCCAGCCAGCTCAGCTGATGGCCACAACCTGCTACCTACAGCCCCTCTCTGGGGTGAGGATGCAGGACACRAGCAAAGCAAGGAAGCCGAGGAAGCAGTCGGGTGGTTGAGATGGTATTAGATATATCCACGAGGTTATCTGTGGAAAATAACCAAACTGCTGAATAATAAGATCCACGCCCACCACATCCAGAGGCTGAATGAATTGGGAATAAGTAGATAATTTTGTGTTATTATAAGGAACATGGGCCTTAATCCACCACTGCCTGTGGTATGAAACAGGATGCAAACCTGAGGCCATGAAGATGATGGTACCCAGAGCTGGGTGGGCTGGAGCTTCCCACACACAGGGCACCCGGAGTTTGCCCTCGGGATCTCATGGGGCTTACAGAGAAGGATGTGTTTGACAAACACAACACCATGGGGAGATTGGTGCCCCCGGGGATGGCTCCTGTCCTGCTTCCTCCCTCCCTGCCAGGGACCGCGGCACCGTGTGGAAGCCATCCGAATTCCCACTGCGGGGATGCTGACCTGTAACATGCGATGTAAGTGCTGCACGTTACGGTTATATCAAGTTACTGCAAACATTAATTAAACAGTTCAAGCAAACACCTACCTATAGAGCCAAATCCCGCCGCCAGCTGCGCAGGTGTAATGCAGCTAAGCCATTCAGCGCAGGGAGGCTGCTTACCCAGCTAGCATGAAATAATTAAGGAGGGCGTATCCAAGTGTTAAACATACTTAATCAACTCCCAGAGACCTTCCACCTCCCCTCCCCAACTCCAGTCCCTGCAGGTTAAGTAAAACCCAAGGCTGGAGGCTTTGCTGGGGGGACTCTGTGTGCAAACCTGTGTGAAAAAGCCCTTACAGACCGAGAGGTGCTTCGTTTGGAGGACGTTTCATTGCCTGCCCTAACCTGGCAGACAGTGGGAAGGGAACCAGTATGAACTGGAGAGTCTAACTGTGCTGGCGCTGCAGCTCACCTTCCCAAAACAGAGCTGCCCCATCCCTGGAAACATTCAAGGTCAGGTTGGACGGGGCTGTGAGCAACCTTATCTAGTTGAAGATGTCCCTGCTCATTGCAGGGGGGTTGGACTAGATGACCTTTAAATGTCCCTTCCAACCCAAACCATTCAATGATTCTATGGCTGGATGTGATGGGGGAGTGTCCATTGCCTACCTCCAACCTGCCCCTCAGAAGGTGCCCCACAAAGGACGAGGGATGGCTGCTTGCTTCTTAGGATGCTACTCCTAACGGGCGACCAAGGGTGGGCTTTAAATGCTCTTTTATCTCCCCCATCTAGCTCCTGCACTGAGCTCTTGAGCTGCGGAGCCGATTTGTAGACTCTGCCAAGAAAATGGATTCAGACTCGGGCAGAATGAAATGGTGCTAGAGGGGGTTCAAGCATGTTCCCCATCCCGCTGCTCTGCCCTTCGCTCCCTTGCTGCTAACCTGACTCTCTGCATAGGTGTGACCTGGAGGCGAGCGGGACGTAAGCTGTCCAGCCGGTCATTCTGCTTCATCAGCTTCCGTGCTGATGGTTGGGTGCAGCACCATCACTCCGCCTGGGTCCGGAGTGGAAGCAGCTGGTTTTGCTGCGTACCTGGCTTGTTTGGCCAGGTCCAAACTCTGTTCATCCAGAATACTGGAGCATTTTGGACACCTATTTAGCAAAACCAAACCTCTCCCCTCTTCATTTATCTCCCCTCTTTCATTGATCTCCCCCAATTCATGGGGATTTAGCTTTCAACGTGGGGACTTTTGTATTTCTGGGCCCTTCGAAGATGTCCTGGCGCTGTAAGACCTTACAGAGTGCTCACAGCATTCACACCTCACCCTTCATCCGGCTGCTTCCAGCAAAGCTGCTGCCTGGTTTGAGTTGAGTATCTCCATAATGAAGAGCTAGAGATGTCCCGTGGCATGCCCGGTGGAAATACGGTGCAGAGCATCCTGCTCAGCTGAAGCATTTGAGCAGCTGGGCTCCAGTTGTGTTCAGGCTGAAGCGGACAAGCAGACTCAAAACAGTTTTGGCTTCCGCTGCCAAGCATAGGGAACCACGTTACAACCCAAGGGCTTGCTGTTAATTTCAGTCCTATTAATATAGATTATCGGAGACTCTGCAGAAGCCAGCGGATCGCTAGTTCGCAGCTACTCTGTGCAAAAGGCACAGGTCAAGGAGCTTGAGCAGCCCCTGAGGCTGGATGGCTTCTCCCCAGGCATCCCTTCCTGGCTGTGCTGGTGGCCATGGTGGTACTGTGGCCGCTGGGGAAGCCCAGGTGACTCTCAGGGCTGCAGCCTCAGGGATGCAAGGTGCGTCTCTTGCAGTCTCTGCCTCCCGGAGTCAGGGGGTCTCCCCAAAATCTGGACTCCCCATGCTCGCAAAGGGCCTTTTTCTTGTTGCCCCCTCCCAGGGACGCGGTGTCTGTAGGGTGAGGGATGTTAGAAACGAGAGCCTGAGGCTTTGCTGCAGTGCGATTTTGAGGCTCACCTGGCACCTCTGCCTGGGAGCAGCTGCCCGGCGGGGGTGCAGGCAGCTGCCTGCACCCAGGGAGCACCGCTGACTGCTCCCCTTGAATAACCAGGTCTCACCCAAGGGGGCCAGCCTTACCCCTCTATGGGGGCTGCAAGCGGCAAAATATGTTGGGCTGCGTGGCAGAGGGGTGACGGGGGTAGAGGGAGTGAGCGGGTGGGGGGCTGGCCCCGCGCTTCTGCTAGGCCCTACCAAAACAAAGCGGGGCAGCACCCCTGCCTCCCTCTCCCTTTGTGGCGGTGCTGGTGGGGTGGCTTTGTACTGGGGAGATGCTCACACACACACACACCCCCCGCACACCCCACACCCCACACCCCCATGCTGCACCCGCCGTGCCCTCACCCTCCCACACCCCACACACGCCCCCAAGCACCCCCTCCTCACACTCCTGCCCCACGGACACCCCCCGCCTCCCCCCCTAGACGTGCCCACTCCTTGCCCCCACCCCCGCGATGTGGCGTGGGCGGCGGCGGCGGCGGGGCGAAGGGGGTGGGTGCGCGCTCCCGGCGCGGCGCGTCCCCGTGGGCGGGAGC
>JAYKAV010002777.1:1101564-1135969 GCA_035582835.1 Phoebastria nigripes
CTCCTGCGGCTCCTCTCCTCGGTAAGGCCCCGCCGCCCTCGGGGGCTGCCGCCGGCACCGGCACCGGCACCGGGGCGGGGGGCGTCCCGCCGGACTGCGGGGGGCGCGGGCACGGGGCTCCCTCCGGGGCGGGCGGCCGCCACCGGCCCCAACCCCGACATCGCTACATACCTGCGTATATATCTATAAAGTCATTGTGTTGTACGTTATAGATCATTATATATTATTATAATTATACGCTGTTATGTATTATATTTTTATTACTACATATTTTATATATGCTTGTGTATGCATATGTATCCACATATATAGACATACATATGTCCATTGATATGTCTCCACACATCTAGATGCATACACACACAGATATATATGTATATGCCTCCATGAGCATTTATGGCTATATGTCCGTATATATATGCATGTATGTTTGGATATATGGATCTATTGCTGGGTTTATATATCTCCATATGTATATATCTCCATATAGATATCCACATATATATGTGCACACACCGATGTACAGCCATATGTACATATATATCCATGTGTACAGATATAGGGCCATGTAGATATAGGGCCATATGGGGTGAGAGCACTCTGGTTTGGGGTTTCTTCCCTGGGGAGGGAAGGGGTGAGCCGGGTTGGACTGTGACCCCATCCCCACCTCTGCTGTTTTGGGGGTGGTGGGGGGGTCTTCCCCCCCCCCCATGCCGGTGGGTTTATGGCGGGCGCGGGGGGGCAGCGGGATGTGGGGTAATGGGGGGGAGCTGGGGGTGATGCTGCAGTCCTGGCGTGCCTCTCTAGTGGGTCGGGGCTTGGGGGGCGCCGGGCTCTGGCCGTGCCGGGGCGAGTTGGGGGGGCTGTGGGGGCTGGACATCGCTCTGTGTTTTATCCTCATCCTCTCAGGCCCCCAACCTCCTTTCACTGTAATGCTTTCCTCTCCATAATTTGTGGGGAAGGGGGCAGGGAGAAAGGGGGTTCTAATGGGGGCGGTGGGGTGGGCGCGGGGTGCCAGGGGGAAGATCTCTCCCTCTTCCCGTGACACCGATCCCATGGCTGCCCATGGGGCCCGCGGGTGTGTGCAAGAAGGTCATTGGGATTAAGGGAGCGAGAGCTGCAGCAGCGAGCCGGCGGGGGAGAGATTGAGGTCTCGGCCGGGAGCAGAGAAGGGAGGGCGGGGAGAGAGAGTGGAGAGACACATGCGCACCGGGGCTGGGAGGAGAGGTGTCAGACTGGCTTTGGGAAAATAAAATAAAAGCAGTGCCAGGTGGGGGAAATGGGAAAGGGAAGGCGGCCCAGCTTGCTGCCGGCGGTGGGGAGGCAGCCCTTGTGCTCCCGGCCGGGTGGGTGGGTTATGTCCCCTCTGGGTGATGTGACTCGGAGGGTGGCCGGAGAGCCCCAAGACAGCTGAGGACATGATTAATGCAGGCGGTCCGTCCGTCTGTCCATCTGCCCAAGCTTGTTTACAGTACAGTACATCATGCCGGGAGCGGGCTGGCCGTGCCGGGGCTGCCGCTGGGTGCCAGGCGAGGGGGTACGCACACCCCCCGCTCCCGGGAGGGTGGAGCGGAGCCAGCCTGCGTGCCTGGGGATGATGGACGTGATGTGACCTACAAAGGCTCTCCCGTTGCTAATCTCTGGGGCAGAATTTTCTCTTTCTCTGTCTCCCTCTCGGTCTGGTGGTTTTTTTTCCCCCTTCATCCGAGCACTGCGGGATTTTGGCTTCCCAAAGGCACCAGGTGAGGGAGAGAGAACAGGAAATATGTTTATTTTTTAATTAGGCACCTACTCTGCTTCGGAGTATCTCAGACACTGTTGGCTCACTCGCCGAGCTCAGCTCTGCACCCCGCAAGGTCTCCCCAGGCAAGCAGCGCTTCCCGGGGACTGGCATCTCTTTGGGACCCCGCATTGTTTCCCCCTGCCCATCTGACCTTGACAGAGGACAGGACGGGATTTACCCCAGGCACTTCACTTGGCCATGGAAATTAAAGTCCTTTTGCAGGAGCTGGAGGTGCTCCAGGTCAGCGGTCCAGCAAGGGAGGCTAGCCTGGCCGTCACGGTGCAAGGCTACGTGTGCACCTCTTCTCTCCCGAAACACGAGTTCCTTCTACTTTTCCACCAGCTTGGTCTTGTCTGTCCTCCCAAGCATCTTTCCCTCCACAAAGCCGGGGAGCCACAAGCTCACCCCCAGATATTTAGTTGTGGTTTTGGTCTGGTTTTTCAACTTGAGACCAAGAGGGGTCCTCATGGGCATTGAAGTCCTATTCAGGCTGTCACAAGCATCAGACCCTTTATGGCCCCTTCGATAAATTGGTTGAACTTTGCTGAAAAAAGACTAGTTCATGGGTTTTTTGCCCTTCTCACTCCCTCTGGGAGAGGGTTCAGCGGCTCCAACGGTCAGGGCCTTCCACCGTAAATCTATTCGTGGCTGGGTTTTTATTCATTTGCTTTTGTGCTCTTGTGCCCTTCAGTTTAAATGTACTTTTCCCTCCCTGGTGTTTTCCCCTGGGTATATTTATAGACTGCGATCACATCCGCACTTAGCCTTTCTATCACCAAGGCTCTATGAGCCAAACTCTTCTGGTGGCAAAGGGCTCTCCCTCCCCGTGGTCTTTGTGAGAGTCCTTCCTTTCACCTGCTCTTGCACACACTGGAAGCACCTTGCCTGCCATCTCCTGAGATCTCATTTGCCTTTATCCTGCTCGTGGCGTGGGAGGTCCAGTGTCTCCCCAGGGCAAGCTGGAGACTCCTTTTGGCCCGTTTCACGTGATGAGCTTTCACTGAGAGCAGAAATTCTCGTGATTGCTTCCCCGGGCAGTGACTTTGTGCTCAGGTCATGCTGCCTTCTAGCAGACTTTATGATGGCATGGAGGTGCATATGGCTTTTTACCAACAGGCAGCAAAACTGGCTCCTGCCCAGGGAGTTTGCAGCCCAACTGAGATGGCAGCAAATCTCCAGAGAGAGCTGCAGGATCAGGAGCAGATGGGGTGACCGAAGATTATTTATGTTGCTCCTTGCTGAGGAGGGGATGGGATAGGTTTGACAAGGAGGATGCTAAACTATGGAAAGAGGTTGGCAATTCTGGAGCGTCTGTCCACCACGACAGTGTTGAGACAACTCAGGTTTCTTGGGTGCTTTGGAGGTCAGGCACAGCGGAGTTAGTATGCAGCTCCCTACAGAAAGGTTGCCTGGCATGGGTGCTGGCGAGTAGTGGTGGTCCTGCAGAGCACCCATGTCAGGTTCAGATGTTCAGCCTCAGCGCGAGCCATTTCTCTGCTGCTGCCTGCCCCAGACGCGCTTGCCTGGATGAAGCAGCACCTTGTAGCGCAGGGAGGCAGCCCTACAGAGYGGTACCTCCTGAGCATCTCTGCTGAGGATGCCTCCAAGGGCATCTGGATCTTCCAGTGAGGGGACTTGCCTGATTCGGCTGGACTGGGGCTTGCTGACAAAAGCAATGTGCTGCTGGAAGATCCCAGAGGCTTCCCCACCTCTCTGTGGGGAAGGGCAGAAGAACTCCCTCCCTATTCCCAGCGGTGGTGAAGAGAAGTCAAGCAACTCGCCCTGTTGCGATGCGTGGCTGGGGTTTACTCCCAGTCCTGGTCTTTCAAGGCATTGCTCCACACTGTGCCGCTTTGCTAGCCGCCGGCTGCAACACAGAGGCGTGCTCTGAGCTGAGCTGCATCGCACAACTGGTGCCCCACAGTAGACGAGATGTGGGTGCATGGGTGGGTTTTTTACCATCCTGACATATAGACCTGCCTTCAGCCTTCTTAGGTGACCCAACAGCTGGAGCTAGTGGTGCTACAGCTGGAGCTAGTGGAGCTGGGTGACCCACACAGAGCTAGAGCTCTGCTACGGTGCGTGGCTCCAGGATCATTCTTGAAATAAAGCAGGCAAGCGTGGGAACATGCCTGTGTAATCCCACTGCGTTTGACCCACCGTGCTCTCCGCAGCCAGCGCGGGGTAGCTGGGAGGCTCCTTTGCAACCCGTGGGCGTTGGATGTAGCGCTGGCTCCATAAATAAGTAAAATGCTAATTGAAACAGGTTGTTCCAGGCGCTCCTGACTGCTTGGAAACCTGCTCGCTGGAGAAACTGAAGCACTGCTCGATGTAAAAGCCTAACAAGGCAAAAGTAACTCGCTTTTTGGAAGCAGGCCCAGCTAGGTGGCTTGAGTGAGAGTATTTCCAACCGCAGCCATGCAGGCAAAGCAGCCCATTAAAACTTGCCACACAGATTGAGACACCAAAGGTGTCTCTGATGCCAAGGGCACTGCCCCTCCCGAGGGAGGTTCRGTGAGGAGAGGCGCTGCCTGCCCTCCATCCCTCCTCCATCACCTGCTGCCATTGCCACCACGTCCCCTGGCTGGTGGGAGCGCGTAGACGTTTTGAGCTGGGATGGGAAGTGCTGTCCCCTGTCTCTGCAGGCACGGCACATCCCAGGCAACGCTGGCTGAGCAGACAAGGCAGGCGAAGGACAGGAACCGCGTCCCCGGCCTTGCCACGACAGGCTGGTGCCTGCGAGCTGGAGGACGGGGGCAAGCCCCGGCATGGCAGGGAGCCCCATCTCCTGCCTTGCCGGCAGGTCCTGGCTCACCACGCTGACGCCCTGCTTATGACACCCCTTGCCTTTTCCCCCCACGCCGCCCTTCGCCGTTCAGAAAGGACACCCGGCGTGGGCTTGCGGTGGCAGTTAAACCGAGCCTTAGAGCCCAGGGGCCACGTTAGTCTGAAACCAGCTGCAACCTCCACCTTCTTTCTGTCCCGGCTAAATTTAGCTGAGATGTTCCCCGTGTTCGTGGACCATAGCTCATGCTCTCTGCCTCTGCTCCTCCACGTGATTTTTGCCCCAGCCACCGTGCTCGCTGGCTGCGTGCTTGTGAGATACGTTGGCGCACGATGAAAGAATTGTGGTGGTTCAAAGCATGTGCTTTCAGTCAAGCCCTAGGTACGGTTCTTCATGGGATCCCCTTCCTTGGGTTGTCTTCAGAAGGGTTTTTGAGGGATTGCTGTTGCGGGGATTGGGTGAGAGGCCACGTCAGAAGACGAGCAATAGATGTGCAGAGCCACGGGTTGATTTGGGGTTGGATACAGCAGGTCGCGTTGTTTCCAGCATAGCATTTCCAGGAAAGATCTTGGAGCAGGAACAAATCTCTTGTTAATGGCATTTGCAGATAAAAATCTGAGAAATAGCACATAGGGACCAAAGGCAGTCAGAAATATGAGCAAAAAAATAAGATAATTGTATGTAATCTGCTATTTCAAAACATGAGAGGCACACAGGTGAGGAGTAGAGAAACTGCATGGAGATGAGACATGGCTAAGGCAAACATTTGTGGCAAGACAAGGCAGCAGAGAGGACTAGTGTGTGGCTGCGAGAGGAGCAGACGCAGGTGGCAGTGGATGTGGTCCTCCACCTAGGTTGGCACAGCCAAGCCAAGGAGGGAGAGATGCGTTGCTAGAAAGAAAACTGAATTCTTCCTCATGGAAAAAGAGGCGACTTTTGGGTGGTCACTTTGCTGAGCAGTGACCTGGCAATGTAGGGACCATCTGGAAAGCACAGAAGGACCTGGATACCACCATGGAGGTGTGGCCATGGGAAGTTGTCACTAGTAGCGGTGGGACAGAAGATGCTCTTTGACCACAAGAAGAGCATGAGACCTGTGGGAATGGACGGAGCTTCCTGAAGTTGCTCTCTGGGACACAGCCTCCTGTTTTACCAGTGGGCATCTTCCCACGGCAAAGCTCTTCCTCCCTCCCCGGGGTGGCAGGCATGGCTGCCCAGCCTGGACCTGGCTGCCGTTGGAGGCTTCCCGGCTGCTGGCTCCTGGGGTGCCCCAGCATCTCCCGGGGCTTGGGCTGCTGTGGGGGTGAAGATCAACCCAGGCACAGGTCTGGCGGGAGGCAGAAGGGTTAATGGCCAGCCTGTCGGCTGCCAAGCCATGTGTGAAAAAAAGCTGGCCAGGAAAGCCTGTCCCAGATCCCGTGGCAGGAATTAGGGATGTGGAGCTTTTCTTCCCTCCATCACCTGCTCCGGCTCAGCCCYAGCTGGGGAGCTGGTGCCACGTGGCTGCTGGCCAGGGAGGGTGAGCTGGGAGGGAGGTGCTGGCGTACCCATGCTCTTCCCCCGTCCCATGCTCAGGGGAACGGGGTACGAATGGGTACGGGGAGGCTGGCCCCCTCCAGCACCCGCACAGGGCTCAGACATGCCATCGAGACCGTGGGCAGGAGTCATTCACTGCCTGCATGGTACCGGCTGGAGGGAATAAATAGAGGCCGCCTGTTTCCAAGCTGCCAGTCCCATGCGCATCAAAAACTGCGTATGTTTTCTTAAAAATGAACTAAATACAAGTAGATTTAATGATGATGATGATAATAATAATAATAATCCATGTCTGTGCAGGGCTCTCCAAAGCTTTCCAGAGACTTAATTTGCGAGTGGCTGAGTGAAAATGAAAGCCAGATCATCTCTGCCAGTTTATCGTTTGCACTCTCCCCGGCTCTTGCTTTCTTTTCAAACCCATTTATTCCTGGTCATTACCAGATCAGACACAGAAGAGGTTATTGCTTCATTCTGCCCGAGGTGGATTTGATTTGAAGTCCCATGAGGAATATTATGTCATCAAACTATTTCCTCTCTGTAATAGAATAAAAAGGGGGTTTGGGAGAGGGAGAGGCAACACACAGTGCAACCGGAGGCACCGCAGCGAGCCCAAGCAGGTGGCTTGACAGAAACCCTCTTCAGCCTCATCCCCGCTACAACCATCGTGGGGATCTCGGGGATGAAGTCAGGAGGCAGCGTGACAAACTCCTGGGATGAGGTGCAGGAAAATCCTAGTGCACCGCCGGAGGCTGGCCGTGCTGTGCATCCATCACATGATGCTCAGGAGCATCTGATGCACGGCTGGGGATGGGCGGTGTGGTGGAAAGCCTCACATGATGCTCAGGAGATTTTGCCTGGCTTTCTGCGGGGCTGAGCCTGCAGCGAGGAGGTGGGGAGGGACTGGAGAGCCTCTCCTCTGAGGGCTCATCTCTTGCCTTTGCCTCTGGCAAAATCAGATCACCCAGTTCAGTGAGAGGAAAAAAAAAAAGGTCTTTTATGGTGGGATGCAGCCTTTTGCCTGTTCTGCACTTTTTTCRCTGTAGTGAGCCATTACATGCCTGTAATGGCCAGCACGAGCCCCTTGAGAAACCGGGACAGGGAAACTCTCAGCCTCTCCCTGTCTCCTCCCTGCAGCGCTTAGCATTACGTTCATTTTGCTGCGTCTTTCGGCAAGTTGCTCTGTCTCTGTCAGCTTTGCAATGTGCCTGGCTCTGGGCTTCACTTGGTGTCTTGGATCTCTTTGAGGAAAACAGAAGTCTAGGAAAATCATTGCAACAACCTGTGTGGATGCGATGTTTAAGGAGCGGTGAAGTCAAGAAAAGCCGGGTCCCGGCAGCAACGATGAGTTGGTCAGATCTTCTCCACGTGCTGTTTTCTGTCCCTTTTTTTGACCGTAACAGAATATATTACTGCTTATTAAATGCGCATCTCCAGACAGGCCGCACGCCTGCCCAATTAATGTTGCTTTTGGAGGCTTAAGGAAACCCTCTCAACCTAAAAATCTACTTACTTCAAGACCTGTTAACTGACTTAAACAGCCTCGCTGAAGAAATGAGGCCGCTGAGGTGCACAAAGCTGGGGATGGCTGGCTGGTTTTCGTCGCCGAGCGTAGGAAAGCGGCTAGTGATCTCCCTCCACGGAGCAGAAGGATGGGCTGTGTTTGGGAGTGTCGGGATGCGGTGCTTTGCGCCCGCCTCCTGTCCGCCTTCAGACAAGTCACTTCCCTGCGTCTCAGTGCTCAGTCAGGAGAAGACTCCTGCCATCTTCTCCTCGCCGCCTCTTTGCAGCTGGATGCATATTTTGGACCATTTTATTAGTGGCTGTAGGTGAGGCCTTGTGCAGTGAGGATTCGCTATGCCAAGTGGGTAGAAGGAACAAGCAGCGGTAACACAGAGGGGCAAGCGCTGCTGGTAGCTGGCATTTCTTCAGAAGTGCTGCAGATGTGATGGGAATGGGAACGTAAATGCTTCATCCTTGCAGACTCGGTGCTTTGTTTATAATCCAGGCAGCATTCATACTGCACCTGCTGCCTGGATCATCTTTGCACAGGCACGGATTGTGAAATCAAGGAAATAAAAAAATACTTGCTCTTTCTAAGATGACTTGTTACATCAGTGAGCTTCCCCCCCCTCCTCCCGCCTCACCGACAAGAAGTAGGTGCCATGGATTAAGTGTGCAACAGTTTCCCCTGAGGGCTGCGAGATCTGGGATCTGATCATAATTGTCATTTTTTCTAGAAATTCTTTGTCTGCGCACCCATCGCAACAGCTTCTGGGTACAGACATCGTGGTGATAAAATGGGTGATGCTGCCTCTTGGCAGCAGCAGCAATTGCCTCTTCTCCTGCTGTCCAGCTCTGAAACCTCTGGTTTGAGCCTGCCCGTTCTTGCCCAGTCTCTGTTATCCACTCCAGCCCAAGGCTTCTGTGCACAGCGGATCCTCATGGCGTTTTGCTGTGCTACGAGGGCAGTGGTAGGCTGGCAAAGGGAGCAAACCCTCTCCACTGCCATTAACCTTGTCCTCTCTGCAGCACCAGGGAGCGGGGCATGGACCAGAGCTGGTACCAGTAGTGAGGAAAACATGGATAGAAAGAGACATCCCTTAAGCTACTGTGCTTTGGTCTGTAGAAGGCTTTCCTAAGGACAAAGAGTACTTTGGGGTGGCTGTTTCAGGACACAGAAGATAAGCATCTTCAGTGACTTGTTCTGCTCACGAGTGAGAATACCCTGAGTGGAATCTCCCCAGAAAACTCCTAAGATCAGATGCTTGCCAGTAAATCATACCTTGGGCACCTCCAGGCTGTAAAACAGGTTTCTCTCCATAGGAGAGAAGTTGTGGCACCTTGGCTGACTGGAGATGGAGAAAGGAAGTTAGGAATGCCACCTCTGCTTCAAATTGTAGGGAGAGGGAGATGTCCTTCTGATCTCGTGACTCTGAGCTGTGTCTTCACGAAGGGCCAACATAGATAGGTATAAAGGGGCAAATACAAAAAGGAATTATTCTCTTCTTCACTCGCAGATGAGAGCCCTTACAGGCCAGCAGCAAACCCAAAGGTAAGAGCAGAGGGAAGATGTGTAACAAGATGTGAGCAGAGTAAACAGAGGTGTCTCTGGGGAGAGGCCATTACAGAAGTTCATTCATCCCAAATGAGTAAGCAGAGACTCGCAATACAGCTCGTTGCAAGGGTTGACCTGGCTCAGGGAATCGACATTTTACCAGTTTTGAGCCCTAAAMCAAAACTGAACACCAGGCTATGCCACTTTTGAGGCTGTTTCTCGTCTTCCAAAGAGAAGCTATGCTTTTTGTCTAACGCTGTGGAAAACGGGGCATCCACTTTGTAATCCCAATATAAGGAGGTTGGTACTTCAGGTGGCAGCATCAGTGCTGGTCACAGCCTCACATCGGGACGTCACTTCAAGGAGTCTGTCAGCTCCCCCTCAGGTTAGAGGAACACGGTGTTACTGCCGACTGTCCTAGGCAGACCTGTCAAGCCCAGCCTGTTGAGAAGGTGTGTGAGACTTCCCACTGAAAGAGTGTGGCTGTAATTGTGCAATTTTGCTGCCTTTCCCAACCATGCAGGCTGAAATTTTGAAGACCAAACCTTTGCTTCAGGCAGAAGAGATTTTTATTTGATTTTGTTTTTCACAGGTAATTTCTGCAAAGTATGATCAATCTCTATTTTCAAGAAGAAGGAGGAGGAGGACAAATCAGTTGTTTTACTTCCAAGCTTGAAAAGCTCTTGTGAACTTTCAGAGAACCCATACAATCCCCATGCTTAGGAGCGCCAGCTTCCAGCTTTTTTAGTTTGCTCTAGTGTGTCAAAAATATGCCCAATGTCAGCAACCCAAGTGTGACCCAGTCATGAGCCTTGGGGTGAAAAAATAGTATTGGTGTCAGTGGATACTTGTTGGAGTTCAGCAGCTGAAATGTGGTCAGCGTTGAGTATCAGCCCCAAGGGCTGTTGGGGACCGTGACTAAGGTTTTTCCTCTGGTTCTTGATGCCACAGGTCAAACAGCAGAGTTCTGTGCTGTGGGTCTCAGGCATCCAACCCCACTGATGATAGATGGTGTATCAGGTTGGTATTAATAAACAGTTAATTTTCCCTGTATTCACAAAGCTGCTTCTCCACTTTCTAAGTTGTCTGCCGTGTGCTCTCCCGGTGCTTGGTTGGGTTAAGTGGTACTGGGGTCCTTCTGACCTAGCAAACCCTCAGACGTACCTCCACTCCCTGTAGGAGACTTGGCCACCTCATCTTCTTGTGTGCTGCTTCTCCTTGGGGATTGGGTGGTGGTTCCAAGGGTGCCAGGCTCCTGTTGCACAGACAACTCCAAGGCTAGCCAAGTGCTCCGGTGACGTCCTAGTGCACGTCATATGTATGTTCATCCCATGCTTGAGGTCCCATTTCCCATCTGCCTGGGGCCCTCGCAGGCAGCCTGCAGGCGAGCTGTTCTACCAAGGGTCTCAAGATGCCCTGCAAAGAAAAATCTGTACGTGCCGCCTTAATCTTCCCCTCTTTCTCCTGTGACTGCGAGGGGAAGCTGTTTATTTGAGATGCAGGACTGGGGCTGCTGTAAATAGCTCTCTGCTTTGGTGAACCTGCTGTGTCAAAGAGGGACGGCCTCGTGGCAGGTGACGAAGGCTAAGCCTGTGAGCAAAGATTAGACTGGCGACTGCGGATTATGCCATTTCTACCTGGACTCATCCTTAATTCTACCCGATTTAAAATAACATGCAGCAACAGTGGCAGTGACGGGTAGGGAAGACTCATGGTGGCCCTGCCAGGTGGACCTGGAGGGGGGATKTGTGGCCCATGAAATCCTTGTGGAAGGTTGGAGGGTGTCTGCGTACGGGTGAGCGGGCAGAAGGATAGGTGGTGTCATGGGCTGGGCTGATGGAAAACTGGTGGAGAGAGGTGTGTGATGTGTAGGGAGGTGGGGAGAGTGGGAGCACGGCAGAACAGAGCCGCAGAGCTGTGGATTGTGGGAGGGTGGATGGGGAAAAGAGCGTAGTAGCTGCATAGATAAAATTAGTGAACAAATGTGTGGTAGAAACAATGAATTCCTAGAAGGGAAAGGAGTGGGTGGGAGAATAAGTGCAGACTAAGAGGATTTCCGCTACTTGGAGCCCTCGTATGCAGGCACCCGCACCAAAACCATATCCCAATTTACGCTCCACATTGCCTCCCTGTGTGTCTGTGGGAAGCCACCCTTGCTCCACTGCTTTACATTGCTTTACATCAGATGGATAAAAAGGCTCAATCTAAAAGTGTCCTATTTTAAGTTAATCCTCAGAAATAAAATGAGACTGTCTCCCCAGTAAATTCCCCGTGGCAACAGCCCAGGCAAGGCAGCGGGACAGGAGCTCAGCAGAGCAGAGAGGCGCCTGTGAAGGGCGGCTGTCCTGCGCAAAGCTCAGCTCCTTTGTGCTGGTCCATAGAGATGGGGCTTGCCCTGACATGTCTTCTGCCTCCCTCCCCACCAGGTGTTCTCCATCGTGGTGTTTGGCTCCATCGTCAATGAAGGGTATGTGAACCGCCCGGACGAGACACAAGAGCACTGCATTTTCAACCGCAATCGCAATGCCTGCAACTATGGCATTACCGTGGGTGTCCTCGCCTTCCTCAGCTGCCTTCTTTACCTGGCTCTAGATGCCTACTTCCCGCAGATCAGCAGCGTCAAGGACCGCAAGAAGGTAGTGCTCTCGGACATCGGAGTCTCGGGTGAGCTTCCTGGCTGGTTGGCTATAGTGCCCCTCTCCTCTGCCGGCAAGGGAAAGGGAGGGAGCTTCTGCCACCTCGCAGGCCAGGTTCCTGCCATCAGGGAGGTCTTTGGGTTCTTTACTCTCTCAGGCCTTCTCTCTCTCTCCTTTTCTTTCCCTTTCTCTTCTTCTCAGCCAATCTGGCTGATGCCTCTCTGCTGTTCTCTGTAGGCGTAGCTTAGGGAGCCCTTTAGGCTCAGCAGGTCTTGCCTCCCTGCATGCTTGCACTTGCTAAGGCCAAGTGTTGATGCCTGTGGAGATGGTACTTCCTTCTTTTCCAGCTCCAGGTGATTGAAACCCATATATTTTAATATAAAAAAACGTTGAGGATTTCATGCAGGCTGACTAAACCAGTCCTCCTAAGTTACCTGGTATTCCCCACGTGAATAGCTGTGCAGGACCTTATCTAGCCCTGAGGCTTATTCTAACTTGCAGTCAGACCTCTTCATCCCCAGTAGGGTGTTGAAGTGACAGACAGAGCGATGGTGCGTGTGTGTGTGCACGTGTAAAGCCAGTCAGCAGCAGCATGAAGAGGTACTTTGCTCTCGTGCTGTGATCCTGAATCGCTCTCTTGGCTTACTCCGGCCATACAGGCAAACTTCTCCACAGCAGGGTCCCCCACAGTTGGTCAAAGGAGCCACGAGTGGAGCGAGAGCAGGATCAGGTGCAGCATCTGAACTTGTTTAGGACTTCTGGCTTGCAAGTTTGTTCACCGTTCTCCCGCTACCTTCACCCCTTTTCCGGGGGGGGCAGCATGTTAATGATCCTTCAGCACCTTTCCTCGGTGTGAGTCCCTTAGCCTGTGCTGTCCTGAGCAAAGGCCGGTCTCTGTGCAACTGCAGGCTGGCTGCTTCCCGCTCTTCTGCAGCTCCCTTGGAAGGAATTGCTCTTCGCTTGTCCTTGCAGGACAGGGTTGCGAAGCAGTGGCTGTTTCAGAGAGCCCAGGTGATCACTCCTGTACTGGAAGCCCTTCAGGCTCTCTCCCAAGGCCAAATGCAAGTCCTGTGATCAATGCAAACACAAGCAAATGAACTCTCCTGAAGTACTTTCTGCAGACACCTATCGTCACCTTGACAATTTAGCCGTCAGCAAGCCTGCCAGCTCGCTTGGGCTTAGACAGGCTACGCAGTCAGAGTTTGGCCCAGTCTGCCACACACTGGTGGGTCTTGTAGGGTTGAAGTTTCCAGAGAAACATGATGCGTTTATGTTCTGTTCACACATACCTTCTTGATATCTCTCCCTTTCCCCTTTGGCATGCTGGTGGTGGTCCATCCCAGCCTTTTGGGCATTCCTCTGGTTCGTTGGCTTCTGCTTTCTGACCAACCAGTGGCAAGCTTCAAAAGAAGAGGACAACCCAATGAATGAGGGAGGGGATGCAGCCCGAGCAGCCATCACATTCTCGTTCTTCTCCATCTTCACCTGGGTGAGTACAGCAGTCATGGTGTTGGATCAAGCGTCCTCTGCACTGTATTAGCTTGTGGGGAATGGAAGGTGACTGGCTAAGAGTGATTCCCTCTGAGATCTCAGTTCACATGGCTTCTGAGAAGGAAAAGCAGGAGGGGAGGTGGTTAGGAGGTAAACTTGGGAAACAAGGACTCAAAAACTTACATGGAAGAAGGTGCTAGAGCATTAATAAGCACAATGGGAAAAGGGGTCCCATATCCCAGTAAGGAGTGTCCTTGACAAACCTCTAATATGACCTTGGACAAGTCAGCTCCCCAAGCATCATTTTCCCTGTGTGTCAGAGGACTTTAACAGCATTTTCACCTCACAGACGCTAAGCAGAGAAGGGAGCTCCAGGCTGGGGGTTGCACCCATCTCCCTCCCTGCTTTGCTCCCATCGCGTGAAATGTCATCAGTGGCCACAAGAGGCTGCGATGGGCGTCCCTCTGGGCTCTCCCTCCTGCACCCACAACTGCAGCACCGCCTCACTGGGTCGCCTCTTAGGAAGGTGATGGTGCTGTCTCTTAAGACTGCCCTTTCCCCAGCAGTTCTTTATTGCTAGTTTCCTGGAAAAACTGTGGTGTGCAATATAAATATCCCCCACGATTTCCTCCCGTCTCTGAAAGCACCAAGCCCCACTGATTTTTCTCTGAAGTGACAGGATAGTGCCAAGCAGAAAAGCATTTTAGGCCAGTCTCCATGCGTAAGTCCTTGTGGCTTTATCTTCTCCTCTCCCTATGGGCCTTAACGTTGGGCAGGGGCCAGGTAGGAAGGGTGCCGTAAGACCACGAAGCTATCAGAGAGGAAGGGGAGCTGCAAAGGGTTGTGCGGTCAGCACCCTTGCCAAGGTGACACCAAGTGGGGGCAAGGGACAGCAGCATGTGTGTCCCCCCATGAGCGGCGTCCTGCACGCGAGTGCTGCCAAAGGCCCCTCGCAAGCTCCAGCAGAAAGTATGACGAGGAGCGAGGCTTTTGCAAGGGGTCCCCCAGGGCCCTGTCTGAGGTGCCACCACCTGCAGTGGTCCTCCCCGATGCACAGGCTTGCGAGTGGCTAAATAGGAATCCTCTTCCTCCAGTTCCTTGGGGTTTTATTTCAATCARATGCTCTGGTTTGCTCTTCCTTACTGATTCTCCTCCCCACACCCCTCTCTCTCCTCACAGGGCTTCCTCACGTTTCTGGCTTTCCGGAGACTCAGAGACATTACTTTTCAGGAAGAATACAACACCCTGTTCCCTAACTCCCCATCCTTGCTGCCTTAGTGCCCCTCGCTGATGGGAGAGTTTGGGGGAAGAGGTGGAGGGATGCAGCTGGAGGAGGTTACTGAGCACAGACGGTTCCAACGCCCTGACCACGAGTGTCCATGTGTGGTCATGGCAGGGAACGGGGTGGGAGGAGATGGGCCATTGAACCAGAGTGGGCCAGGTTGTCCACTGAGTGGGGGATCTCCCTCTGGGGAGTTGGAACTGGCAATTTCTCCTCCTCCTCCTCCTCTGCCCCTTTCTCTCCCTCACCCGTACCCTAACTAATGCTGCGTAACACCACTGTGCCTTTCTTTTGGTGACTGCTCAGACCTAATCCTTCAGCCAGGACATGCCCTCTGCCCCCACAACTGTATCTCCTCCATTTTGCCCAGCCCTCATCCCCCAAAAACCTCTAACCCGTCACCTACTAAGACCGCTTACCTCTATCAGGGATGCTCTGGGATGACGAGCCATGCCTGCTGGGGTCCGCGGTGCTGAACGCAGTGCCTGGGTTCCCTCAGTCCACCAAAGGGCATCCTGCCTGCAGTGCCTGGGACAGGAGGCAGTAGTACGCTTGCTAACTGTCCCCTGGTCTGGGAAAGAGCCGCTTTGCCTCCTGCTGCTCCTTCCCAAGGTCTGTGCTGCACTGTGCAGATGTTGGCCGGTGAAGGGGTTACGGGGGATGACCGCTACCTCGCTACTCCGGGTCAAATCCTGCTCTCCTTCCTGGCCTCTGCAGGCAAAATGACTGCGTACATCCAGCCCGGCAGATGAACCTTCTGCGGTGGACCTGAGGCAGATGGCCTTTCCCAAGGGCAGGAGCGTCTGAACGGGATAACCACAGGCTGTCGGAGCCTCTGCGACCTGCGCCATGTCGGTGAAACCCCACCGCTGGGCAGGAGGTGCCCAGCACATCCCAGAGGCAGCAGGGAGCCCCGGCAGGCTGCACGCAGCCAGCTGGGCTCGCAGCCATCCCTGCCCAGCCCTCCTCTCTCCGGGTGGGCTTGCGCTTTCTGTGGGGCAGCCTGAACTTCCATGCTCTTGGGGGTTTTTCCCCAGCGATCTTCCAGGCGGGCTTCGCACACTAATCCATAACCACTACTAACCCCACTTTTGTTTGTTTCTCTTTCTTGGTACGTTCCCCCTCTCTTTCTCCCCTCCCCTCTCTGCTTCCCATCTCTTCCCTCCACCTCTTCCCTTAAAGGTGGGCCAGGCATTCCTGGCATATCAGCGTTTCCGGCTGGGTGCCGATTCGGCCCTCTTCTCCCAGGACTACATGGACCCAAGCCAGGACTCCGGCATGCCTTATGCTCCCTACACGAATGAGGAGGATGCTACAGATGCGGTGGGGACGTACCAGCAGCCCCCTCCAGCAGATGCTTTTGACACCGAGACACAGGGGTACCAAACACAGAACTACTGAGCCACCGATGCCCCTTTCCCTTCCCCCTTCCCTTCTGCCCCCTTTCCCACTGCCGGCAGAAAGCCGAGGCACAAACCAGACACGTGCGTAGTGGCACAAGAGGTGGCTCTCAGCTATGCTCCAGCCTTCTGGGTCATCTGTTTTTATTTATCGTTTTTAAAAAAGGAAAAAAAAGAAAAAAAGGTTTCCCCATCACCTCTTACTTCTCCTTCCCCCAAAACTACGCGTCAGAACCAAATTCTTCCAAAATCTGTCACCGCATTGAGACAGGAAGGTCCCACCTTCCCTCCTCTCCCTCCTGCCTTGCTGTGGAAGGCAGAGTCTGGCTGGTGGGCAGGAGAGGGGCGATGGCACCAGCAGGGCAGGGGAAAGGGTGCTGGAGGCAGAAGGAAAGGGGTGAGAGGGACCAGGGACCTTCCTAGAAGAGGTGGTGTCACTAAAGGCTGGAGTAGACGTGGGAGCATCCGAATTGGGCTAGAGGGCCTGGTGGCTCAGGGAGGGGGACGGTGTTGGAGTCAGCATGCAGGCATGCAAGGGTGGAGGGGGGCTGGAGGGGAGCAGGAATGGCATCCCCTGTGCAAAGACAGGGCGCTTTTCTCTCCYACCCACCAGTGAGGGAGGGGTGCTTTATTTTTAGAGGGTTTGGGGAGAAGTGGTATTGCAGGGGGGAGCATAAAGAGATACAATGGGAAGGGAAGCAGGAAGATTTGCAGGTACAATCAAAAACCACAGGCACGTCTGTAGGTTACTGCAAGAAGACTCGGCAGAGCAGAGGGGCAGTGCCATGAGAGTCACTCCTTCCCCAGCCCCCTTGGATTGAGGTGGAGGTGGTTCCCCTTGCCTGTATGTCCTGCTTGCCACTCTTCTCAGACCAGCGTTTGGTGAGGCAGGAGGGGAGCTGTGCCCAGTCCCTGGCCCCCAGGCGCAGTCCCTGTGGGAGGAAGGATGGAGGAGGTGGGCTTCTAGGGGGCCCTGAGAGCCCTTGTCCCCAGCTGGGCTGGTTTGAGGGGGAGAGGAGAGCTTTGCCATTTCACCCTGGGCAGGAGGAGGAGAAGAAAGTCAGTTTCGCTCCTCAGGTCCTGCTGAACCCTCCTCTGTTCCTCTGCTACCACAGTGCAAAGCCTCTTGCTGACACCATCTTTGTAGCACACAGGAATGGAGCAGGACTCCCCCTGGAAAGAAATAACCACTGCTGGGACGGCCAGTGTGCATCTGGCTCTTGCATAGGGGTGCAACCAAGTGGGGAAGGGTCCTGCTCCGCGTGGCTGCGCTTTGCCTCCCACTCAGATGGGGAGGAGGTCTTAGTGTGCAGAGAATTGATTGGGGCCAGACTGAGCTCTCTGAAAACTGGTCTTACCGTGCTAGCCATAGACTATACCTTAGTGCGTCTTCTGCAGCATCTCAAGTCCTGGCTGCCTTTAAAGCCTCACCTAGGTGGCAGTAGTGACTCTCAGATAGAGTTCGCATGGACATCATTCCACACTCCTTATGATTTTGCTTCAAATAAAGACACAGCTCTGGAAGCACACTGTTTATTCCAGGATAGAAGTAATGTCTATGTGTGAAGACGGTCCCTAAAGGGAAATAATTCAGCAATAGCCACCTGGACAATTCTCCCCAGCACAGACATCTCTCAGAGCACAAGAAGCGGGGTAGGCCTTGCAGCTGTGAGGAGCTCCATCCCCCAGGGCAGCCACCCTGCTCCACGCAACGCTGGCCCCAGTAGCAGAGATCAGGAGCAGATCCAAAATCCATAGGTGCTTTCCTTGAGCGTCCAGCCTATTCCCCGAAGCACTCTTAGGAGTCAGGAGGACGGGACACAGGTCTGGCCCGTGGTTGTGTAAACGTCTCATCTGGAGGACACCGAGGTTACCGGTCCTTCCCCTCCTCCCAGCACAACTCCTCTCCACCTGCCCCACAACAATAGGGAAGGGGTAGAAAAATGTAGAGCTGCAGGCCCCAAAAGTGGAAGGGGCGGGCAGTTGTTCTCTGCTGTATATAAGCACCATTTCTACCTGCTCCTACCAGCAGACTTGTGCTGCTGGTGGCTCTCCCCATGGCTTGTCCTCCCCACGGCGTGCCCCCCCCTTGCTGGTGGTTAACCACTGGTGAGGATGGGAGAGGGGGACCAGCCAGCCCCGTGGACGCACAGGAGGGACTGGGCACACATCCCTTGCTCTGTGGCTGCGAGTGAAAGCAATACTGTAAATAGGAGGGGTATTTTTTGGAGGGAAGCCCCTCGGACTTCTTTTTCTGTGGGCTTAGCCTAATATTTAGGCTTGGGAGGGGGTTACTTTATTGAGAGAGGTTCGTTATGACTGGCTGTGGGGGGAGCTCCCTCCAGTCCGTCTCTCCTGCCAGGGGAGAGGAAAGAATGAATGACGAGATGGTGGAGGAGAAAAACTAGTTGTACTCACCCAGACTCATCTGTGTCATCCTTCGTGCTTTCGTTTTGGGTGTGTGGAGGGAACCAAGAGGAGGAGGAGGGGGGTATAAATAACCAGCCCTCAGCACAAAAATGTGTTGTACTTTTTGGGAGGAACTGCCCATCACCTGTCCCCTCGGTGAGGGGGTGAGGGACCCCGCACATGAGGAGAGGTACGGACCATATGTGGGGGGTCTACCTGGGGCTCTGTTTTGGGGTGTAGCACAGAAGCATCTTACATGCCCCTTCTCTCATTAGAGTTACGTAGATGGCTAAACACCATTTGGGGCTGACTAATGAGCAAGCTTTTCTTTATCCTCTTTGGCTTGGTTCCCTCATGTAACCAGCTGATGGGCTGTGGTGGGCTTGAGGTAGGAATGAGCCTCCCCCTCAGAGCCAACACTTCAGTGAGAGATGAGCCGGGTGGCTTCATCCTGGGTTACTGCCCATCTCTCTGTCCCTTTCCTCGTTGCTTTGTGTCGTAGGAAAGGCACTGGTGTGGCAGGGAACACTGTAACAGTAGATACTGGGGCAACTTCATGCTTTTGTTCATGGGAGAAGGCATACTCTCCTTGGGTTGACTTGCTTTTAGCCTTTGCAGTGGAGGGTTGGTGGTGACAGACCTGGGGGTGGGACTCGCCTTGTTTGCATGTAGCTCTTTAAAATGCAGTTTCCAGTGGCATTTGGCTGGTTCTGCAGCTGATGAGATACAGACCTACCCAAAGGGTTGGTTATCTTATCTTAGGCACTTCTGATAAGGTGCTGCCTATTTCTGGTGATCGTAGGCAAGACCTGAGCAGCTGGCTGGAACATGTCCTTTTAGATCCTAAACGTGGGTGAGATCAGCCCCACTCTAGGGATTAGGAGATCAGAGGGAAGGCTGTATAAGCAAAACGATAAGGCGGCTTTCTTCCCCCTCTGCCATTTGTCTGGATTACAGAGGATTATGCATCCCCTGTTGGGAGCAACGGCCCCTTGATGTCTTCTTACCTTATGAAGCCCCCAAGTAAGGGACTGTTTTGTGGAAGTAGGGGCTGTGAAGGGCAAAGGGATGATGAACCTTTGCCCCAATTCTACCGGTGGCTTCAGTCTCCTGACGTGTCCCCATCCCCGGCTCACCCACGTCCCCACCACACTGTTCATCACCTCATCACACACCCTTCCCCTCCACGTTATTCCTGGCAGTTCCCTCGGGAGGAGGCATCTTTATCCCTGCACCCTCACAAGCACTTGGGAGGACCCGGGAAGGCAGCGTTGCGGGGTGATTCCCACAGGAGTCTCGGCTCCGGTCCCCAGAGCAGGTACAAGGCAAGGAGCCCTGCGAGGCCACCTSGTGCAGCAAGTCCAAACCGTGCATCCAGACAACTCCCTGCTGCCTGCGTGGCATCTGTAACACCACCTGGGCTGCCCTGCCCCTTCCCCTGCTGCATTACTGCCTGTGTATAGTATATATATTATATATATATTTAAAAAGATGTATAATATAAAGCTATACATATATACGTATATACGATGACTCAAGGATGGCCTGCTGCATACAGGATCCCCTGAGTGGTCTTGTCTAAGCCCGAGTGTCCCTTCACCCCTCCTCCCCCTCTGCCCCTTGCCCCCATCCGTTCCGAAATCCAACTACAGCGAACCCCGCCACCTTGGCACCTGTGTTTACAATGTCCTATATATTTGTGGTTAACAAAGTGAAGGTGGTAACTACTGGTGTCTCAATAAAGTTATGACGTTCAAAATAACCAAACTATATGAAAAAAATGGTCTGGATTTTCTTCTTTGTGGAGGGATGGCTTTTTTAGCTTGGTTTGCTACAAGAGCACAGCTCCTGTGCTCCTGCACGGTCAGCCGGCAAGTTTAGTGACAATCGGTGGCTTGAATGGAGGAAAGAGACCTGAAGAACTGCCCTTATTGAGATATATATTTCAGGGGGAGCTAATGGTTGCTTGTTTTGCTTGGCCTAAGTTTCAAATCACACACACCGTCAAGTGTCTCTTACCTAATCAGTAGGAAAACATGAGCTTAACGTGCCATATTAGAAGCGGACTCTCATTGTGAAAGGGATATGGCTATAGGAGGTGTGGATGGGGGACATACAGGAATACAGGATACAAACCTATATGAAAATAAACATCAGTATTTCCACACCTGTGGAAGCAGATCTGTTTATTCCTTTGATGTGTCTTTACCTCTATTCATCTATGTGTGACCATTGCTCGGGTGTCTAGCATAGTACACATTTTCAAAACATAATCAAATACTGGGAAACAAGAGCTCTCAGGGCACTGCTGACAGTGGGTGTCAGTAATTGATAGCCCACCATTAAACAGGATCTCATTTCAACTGCCTCTGCAAYAAAAATAAAATTCAAAATCCCATCCTGTGCTGATGCTTAGGTAAAGCTTCCTTCTTGTCCCTTTTTAATGAGCCTGTCACCCAAGTACCTGAGTATCACATTTCCCAACCCTGGTGCAGTTTGAGGACAGTAAGCAGAGGCACATGATGGCGAGCAGGCTGCATCCAGTCCTCCAAACTGTCTCCCCTCTTGGGGACACAACTGAGCACACACACGCTGTAGCTTCATGTCAAATTATACGCAAAAGCGTTGACATACCCATCTGTTTCTTGATTAATCTTTGTTTGGACAAAGACCCTTCCTACAGTCCCAGCTTTTGGGGTGGAAGTGTTGTGGAGATACCATGCCCACAGAAAGGCAAATGTCTGCGTTGGCAACAGGTGGAGTTAAAACTGGTGAGACAGAATGTTGCCAAAAGCAAGCATTTAAGATGAGTAAGACTCCAACATTGCCAGTTTGTTTCTTCTAATCATTTGAAATCTCTTTAATTTTGCTTTCTGGTATTTCAAGCTCTTATGAGTCATGTTTTGAAGCTTCTCCCTGCAGCCATGACATCTAGAAACATAATTCTATTATAAAGTTGTTTTTTTAAAAAAAGTTCACATAATCCCAGGACTTGAGGAGATGAGACTTTGTTTAGTGTATCATAGAATTCAATAAAATCATACGCTTTGGCACAACTGAAACAACCCCATTTCCCTCCCTCAAAAGCCCAACTGGCCTAAAGCTCTGTACAAACTCTGTTTTGCAGTGATATTTGGCTCTCTCTCGAGGGGATCAGCACTCCCTCACCATTCCCCCTTCCCCTGGCAGCAGCTCTCCACGTTGGCTCTCCAACTCTCTGGAGGGTGCTGGGGGAAGGAAGCTGCTGTCTCCTTCTATCTGTCACCAGGTCTCTTTCTTTCCTTAATGCTTGTTCTCTCTACTGCTCCATATCTATTTCTTTGCCTTTCCAGCTTGCCTGGAAATAGTGGCCTGTGGAGGAGCCAGGAGCATGAGGGCATCTGTGCCTGTGGGAAGCATCAGGCTGAAGTTGGTAGTGGTAGCTGGGGAGAGCTCGGGGTGGAGCTGCGTGAGCGCTTGCAATGCCACCCCCTCCACCATCCATTTCTGTAATGGTCTGCTGTTAGGAGCGGAGCAAGTGCAAGCTCGCTCTGTCAGAAAGACCCTTCTTTTTTTCCATATCACCTCATGCAAGCCTTGCCAAAAATCATGACTTTCCTTTCCAGCCCCAGCCTCCATTATCATCAAAACAAGGCAGAAAAAAAATCTCCCTAAACATATCTCACTTGTGATCAGTAGAGAGAAACTAAACGATGGGATGGCTTCTGCCAGCGAACCTGTAATTGCTTCCCATTGTGTGTGGTTTTCGAGCACCTACAAGAGCACTGCGCTGGAGCTGCCCGATGCTCCCTGCTCCCCACAGCATGTTGTTCAGTCATGTTGTTCATCTTTTATCCAGCAGCCCAGCAGAGTGATCATGCTTCTTTCTTTTCTACAGAGAAAACATTAGTAAGAACAGGAAGGCAGTAGTACAGCTTGGCACCTGAAATACTGTGTGTATAATCCCTAGCACTGGGGACAGAGAAGCAATGAGAAACAATAAATATACAAAGAGAAAGAAGGAGAGAGAGAGAGAGGGAGGAATGAGAAATATGGGAGTTTAACATGAGAGAGGGAGCTGTGGATCTGGTAGCCACTGAATCGTATAATTCATTTATTGGTGCATGGATGATGAGGTTCAGTGACCGATATCCTGCATTCTTGGGGAGATTTTGGCTGTATGAGAATACAGCATGGTAATTTCTGAGAGGATTTGCTGAAGCATAAATAAAACAAAGGAAAAAATAAGCTCGATCAATACAGCCAACAAAAACTCTGCTGGTGCAGTATTTCATCTTGCAAGTGCTGCATAAAGCTATTGGTCTCTGTGAGCAGATATTCATGAAGCAGCACACGAGCTTTGGTAGCACTTTCCTTTGGAGGGCTGCAAAATGCTGGATAAATATTCATTTAGCACTGCAAGCAGCCTTGTTTGGTAAATCTTACTATTTGCTTTTTGCAGACCAAGTAGTTAATTGCCTCGCTCAAGGTTAGGGCAGAGGCTCAGTGACAGAACCACTGAATATACAGTGACAGAATCAGAATATCCAGATGGAATCTGGCACAAGTATTTTCACCAAGAAAAAAGTGTTTTGCACCAGGTCTGTGTTCCAGCCCAAACGGGCAGGAAAAAAATAAACCAGAATGACAATGATTAGTGACTATGAGCTGAAGCCAGACATTTAAATTAGGAACAGGGCACATTTTTAACTGCAAGAGGTGACTACTCATTGTACAAACGAGGAAGTGGCAGCTTTTCTATCTCGTATCTTTAGGAAAGTTGTTTTATTCTCTCATTGAGATCACATTCTGCCCTATTGCACCCACACAGACTTGCACTTGTTAGTCTCAGGAGGACTCACTTATGGATATAAGAAAAGAGAAATGACTCCTAAATTCCCAGTCCCGCAATGCGATACACCCTGGCAGTCTCTGAGCACACCCAAAGCCTTGCTGATTTCAGTGGTGCTGTGAGCAAGGACAGGGTCTGCCTGTGCTCATCAAGGTGCCTGACTGCAACCTTGAATGTCATTAAATAAGCATAAGCTTCTGCTGCAATGCTGAAAAAGTGACATTGTATTTTAAAGCAGAGAAACTCGCCTGCTGCTTTTTAATGACATGGACAATGCTGTTCTACACAGATTTCTGCAGCAGTGGGAGTTCTTCTTGATACTGGTAGGAAAACAAATCTTTATTAGTACTAAATCATAGAATCATAGAATCATAGAATAGTTTGGGTTGGAAGGGACCTTTAAAGGTCATCTAGTCCAACCCCCCTGCCGTGGGCAGGGACATCTTCAACTAGATCAGGTTGCTCAGAGCCCCGTCCAACCTGACCTTGAATGTTTCCAGGGATGGGGCATCTACCACCTCTCCGGGCAACCTGTTCCAGTGTTTCACCACCCTCAGCGTAAAAAAATTTCTTCCCTATATCTAGTCTAAAACTACCCTCTTTTAGTTYAAAGCCATTCCCCCTTGTCCTGTCGCAACAGGCCTTGCTAAAAAGTTTGCCGCTATCTTTTTTATAAGCCCCCTTTAAGTACTGAAAGGCTGCAATAAGGTCTCCCCGAAGCCTTCTCTTCTCCAGGCTGAACAATCCCAACTCTCTCAGCCTTTCCTCATAGGAGAGGTGTTCCATCCCCCTGATCATTTCTGTGACCCTCCTCTGGACCCGCTCCAAGTCCGTGTCTTTCTTGTGCTGAGGACCCCAGAGCTGGACGCAGTACTCCAGGTGGAGTCTCACCAGAGCAGAGTAGAGGGGCAGAATCACCTCCCTCAACCTGCTGGCCATGCTTCTTTTGATGCAGCCCAGGATATGGTTGGCCTTCTGGGCTGCGAGCGCACATTGCCGGCTCATGCCCAGCTTTTCATCCACCAGTACCCCCAGTCCTTCTCGGCAGGGCTGCTCTCAATCCCTTCATCCCCCAGCCTGTATTGATACCGGGGGTTGCCCTGACCCAGGTGCGGGACCTTGCACTTGGCCTTGTTGAACCTCATGAGGTTCACAGGGGCCCACTTCTCGAGCTTGTCCAGGTCCCTCTGGATGGCATCCCGTCCCTCAGGCGTGTCGACCGCACCACTCAGCTTGGTGTCATCTGCAAACTTGCTGAGGGTGCACTCGATCGCACTGTCTATGTCATTGATGAAGATATTAAACAGTACCGGTCCCAATACGGACCCCTGTGGGACGCCACTCGTCACCGACCTCCATCTGGACATTGAGCCGTTGACCACTAAAAATCTGTCCGTCCTACTTTTGATTGTAATGCAGACTCAAGACCCATTCCTATAATTACTTGTACCCACTCACAGCTTTACCCACAGGAATACTCCAAATGACATTGGTGAGACCAAGGTTATACATAAAGCTAAACGTGGAAACTTGTTTGTAGACTGAGGTTCTAAATTTAGCATTTTCTTCTATTTTTGGCCAATATAACCTTTAAAAAAGTAATTCTGCCTGTGTACCTAATTCTGCTTAAATGGCTGAGTATTTGTGAGACTTGCGTGAAGGGGAAGGATCTGAAATCTTTGTGTATTTGGAAGAAAGAGACGTAACAAAACAATAGACAAAGGATTTACAGGAAAGGGAGCTGGAATCCTCCGGCAGGATCCCCTGCAGCAAAAACCATCATTCCATAGAATAAGGTTAATTAACTGGCAATTATTTCTGGAGTGCATCYGAATAGAATATATTTGCCACAAAGATGTCATTAAAAGAGCATCAAGCCACTGTTGGAAGTCAAGACTACTTAATGCTCCCACCCTCACCACAATTGCACTGCTACACAACTGAAACTGCATGTCTCTCATGTTGGARCCCCTTCAGCCTCCATTCACACAGGGAAATGTGCCCTTCCCCAAGCCCCCCACTGCCACAGCCTGTCTGCCGGCCATCACTCACTCCAAGATATGCCACTCACACACCTGGTGGGCTCTTCTGCTGACTTGTAACATAAGAAAGCAGTGGGAACAATTCTTGTGTCTTCCCTCCTGCTCCAGCTGAGCTGGTTCAGTGGAAACTGTCCCTCCTGAAACAGCCTACCTCAGCCTAGAAAGGTTCTCAAAGAAGAGCAAAATCAGTTATCTCTGGTTTTGTCCGTATCGTTTGGGCAGGCACACATGCAATTTTACTGTTGTGCCTGACTCCAGATAACCATGGACTGCTCCGAACTGTGGTGGGTATTGAGAACCACCTGTCAGCTGTTCTAAACACCTTCCCATTGCTGGCCTGAGGGCATGGTCCCACTACATCCTTGTTATGGCCTGCAAAAGAGGGTGGGAAAAGGCTGTGGATCGCGTTGGTGAGAGGCGGACTCCAAGCCGAGATAAACAGAGGCCTCTTGTGGCGTCTAGAGCAGCAGTGCAGCTGAGAGCTGCTATCTTGGGCTTTACCCAGCTAGGTCTTCCCTAGAGGTTGCGCAGAACATGTCAYGGTGCTAAGAAAAACATTTCAACGCCAGACTCCCTAAGGGTTCTTTGGCATCCAAGGTGACCCCATTTCACAGGATCCTCACGCCCCTGTCCCTTTCCCTCCCCCTCCACACACAGTTGCAGTGGTGGCCGAAAGGTGCTCCTTTCCCTCAYGACTGAAGGCCTCAAGGTCAGAAACAGAGATGTCTCCATTCCCCCTAGACAAGAGGAAGGGGTAACAACAGGGAAATTTTAAAATGTGTATCACTTCCRTAGGATTTCTCTCCTCATCGAGGTGAGCTGCCCACGCTCTCTCCTTCAGCCACACAGGCAAGCGGTGGGGCACCACCGCGGGCTCCCCTATACCACAGGGCCTGCAGGGGGTGCGCGCTTCTCCAGGGCATCATTTCGGGAGCCCCAGAGGGCTCCACAGCATCGCTCAGGCCACGTTTTCAACTGCCCTCAAAGCCGAGACGCCATTGCCACTTCAGGGCTTGAACACCACGGGGGACGGTGCGGGAACCCGAACGGCCTCAGCCCCGCCCGCGCGACGCCGCCTGAGCGCGGAGGGCGGAGCCTGGGGGGTGGGGGTGGGGGGTGGGCGGAGCCGGTCGCCGCCGCGGGGCAGAGGGGAAGGCGGGTTCGTGAGGAGGGGCCGCTCTATCCGGCGGACTCGACTGCTCTGGAGGAGAAGAGGCGGGCGGGGGGGAGGAGGTCGCTCCTGCTCCAAGATGGCGGCGCAGAGGAGGAGTCTGCTGCAGAGTGTGAGTGGCACCTTCCCCCCCTCCGTGCACACGCACCCCCCCAGGTGGGTGCGAGGGGGGACCCGGGCCTCCTCCTCGTCCGCCCCCCGCAGTGCCGTGTGGGAAGGGCGAGGCCCGGCGAGCGTCCCCCCTCAGTGAGGAGGTGGGTTGCTGCCCCCCGCTTCCTGTGCTGCCTGAGGGCAGGGGGTCCCAGCGTGGGGGGTGGCGGCCCTGCGTGCTCATCGATCCGCACCCTGGGCTGGCCTGCCGCTCTGCAGCGCTGTGGGACTGGTGGGGGGCGGCAGGTGGCTGGGGGGGCCGTGCCTGTGCTGCCGGCTTCGGGGTGCTCCGCTGTGTGAGGGGGCAGCTGGCATTTGCAGGCTGTGTGTGTGTACAGGCAGCGTGCGCCAGGGAGGTGGCGGCCCCAGGGATGCCTCTCTCATTGCTGGCAGCAGCAGGGCCCCAGTCCCCTTGTCCTGGATGTGCGTACTCCAGTGGGGAACCAGAGCCTTCCCCGTACTCCCGTGCCACGGATGCGTGAGGGTCTGATTCACCAAACGAATAGCTAGTGCTGTGCTGTATCGAGTGTAAAACTCAGGTGCAAATTTCACTTCTGGTTTCTTGTTAGCAAGAGCTGGAGGTGCAGCCAGAGCTCAGCTTCAGAGAGAAAGGAAGTGGTAAGTGATCCAGTTCTGCAGCAGGGAATATGCAGTTATTGGCTGGGGTGGTGTGCTACCCTGTTAGCAAAGGGAGAAGGATTGAGAAGAGGGTGGAGATGGACTTGTAACCCATACTGGACCAGGATCCTTGCTTCAGGCTGCTTGGGGTTTACATGGTCTCTTTCTGTCTCCCAGGAGCAGCAGCCCAGTTGGACAGACGACTTACCATCCTGCCATCTCTCTGGGGTGGGCTCAGCTCCAAACCGTTCCTACAGTGCAGATGGCAAGGGGACAGAGGGTCACCCCTTGGAAGATAACTGGTTAAAATTCAGGTAAGTGGGTTGCACCTGGGGCACAGACTCCTGCAGACCCAAGGGCAGGTAAAAGTGGTATTTAGTTTGTCACACGGGACTCAGAAGAAGAGGGTGGGGCGCGAGCATGCAGGAGGTGTCTGGAGGAACTTGTTACGTTTGTCTGTGTCTCACAGACATCTGTGACCTCTTTGCTTCTGCCCTCTTTGACAGGAGTGAGAACAACTGCTACCTCTATGGTGTCTTCAATGGCTATGATGGCAATCGAGTCACCAACTTTGTGGGTCAGAGGCTCTCTGCAGAATTGCTGCTGGGCCAGCTACACGCAGATCACAGCGATGCTGATGTGCGTCGAGTTCTGCTGCAGGTAAAGAAGCTTTGGCTGGGAACGGCTCCTGCTTCTCACACTACCCACCTCCTCTTTCTGCTACCGGGGAGCAGCATCTGGTTTCTGTAGGGGTTGGAAACATCTGCCAATGGTTGTGATTGCACTCATCCTGAGCAGCTGTAGTGCTTTGTTTCACTCCTGCCTCATACCCATCTGTCCCCCTGGCTCTGTCAGCACACTGCTGAGAGCTCTTCAGGAAGCTGCAGCTGGCCTTCACTGGACACATAGGAACAAGTCAGCCTGTGAAGGAGATGACGATGAGTGAAAGGGGGAAGTTAATGTGTGGGGAGATGGATTTGTGAGTGTGCTTTCTTGAGTGATAGACAAGTTCTTACAATCAACACACAAAATCAGATAGGTCTCTGACATTGCTTTGAATGTAATTTTTATGTTTTTGTCTCCTGTTTTGAGTAATTGCAGATTGTTTTTACAATAACTAGTTACTAAAATAACTAGTTGCACTAAAATAATCATGTTTCAATGTGACGCAGTGATCCTTGAATGTCTGTATGTACAGTGATCAACCACTATGAGCCAGTCTTAGGGAGGTGGGGATGGGTAGCCTCAAAGGTCTGTAGGTATTGGATAAGAGCTTAGTGTCTCTTTATGGCCTTTTTTAGGCTTTTGATGTGGTAGAAAGAAGTTTCCTGGAGTCCATTGATGATGCCTTGGCAGAGAAGGCCAGCCTGCAGTCCCAGCTACCAGAGGTACTGTAGCCTTAAGAACAGAGATTGCTGGATGAGTCTTGGGCACATTAGTCAGTCTAGTCCAAAGGAGACTGTAACTGAAAATTATTTCTCTGTGGTTCTCTTCTGGGAGCTTGCATGAAGTAAAGCAAGCATCTTGGTCCATTTCCCAGAGTTCCCACTGTTCATAGTGGCACTGATTAGACCCCTCATTGGTTATCTTAGTAAGGAACTGAACATATCATGGAGAGGAGTTCAACCTGTACGTGTGGCTCTTCCAGGACAAAGCCATATGACGCAGATGAGAGGCAAGCCCTCAAATTTGCATGGCATCTGGGCAGATGCGGATTTTGTTCTTCAGGTGAACTGGACTGTCATCTCCAGAATCTTATCGGAGCTGTGTCATTTGTTTAGGATTGAGCAAATAATTGTATGTCTTGCACAGTCTTGGCATGAGGCTAAGACATGCCAAGACGAGTCCCCTCCCTACAGAATTCTGATTCCAGCTGTGGTTTCTGTGTGGACTGTGTGTTTAAGCTTCCTCCTCATTTTGGGTTCCAGGGTGTCCCTCACCACCAGCTGCCGCCTCAGTACCAGAAGATTGTGGAGAGATTGAAGGCTGTAGAGCAGGAGATCTCTGGAGGAGCCATGGCTATTGTGGCTGTTGTTCTCAACAACAAGCTCTATATCGCCAATGTGGGTGAGTTGTTTTTTGTCAGCACCTCAGTCTAGGGGTTTTGAGGATGGCCGCGGTTCTAGGAAGTGGAAGAAATTTGAATGTGGGGGACAGTTTTCTTGGTCTGTGGCCAAGGAGCGATATGCTTGTTACTTATAGGAGCACTTGAAATCAGCCTGGCTCTTTATCTCTGCAGATGGTGGCTGATGCAACGTGTATGACCAAAGAACAGAGGGAAAATGGGTTGAGAGGCAGTAGTGCAGGTTCACTGAGAAGTGGAGAACTTTCTTGTGAGGTACCAGCTCAGGCCTGGATGAAGAGCTGCCTAGCAGTCCTACTATGCTGCTAGCAAGGCTACTTTTGGAGATCATGATGAGACAGTACATGAGCCTTTCTCTTCTTTTCTGTCTTTATTCCCCTCTCCTGTTCCTTTTCCATTTGGATATGTTCTCCCTCTTAACGGCAGAGCTATCTGGTGCCTCATGTTGCTGCTCCCACTGCAGGTACCAATCGGGCACTGTTATGCAAGTCCACGGTGGATGGGCTGCAGGTGACTCAGCTCAACGTGGACCATACGACAGAGAATGAGGATGAACTTTTTCGCTTCTCCCAGCTGGGTGAGTGTTGGGTTTCATGTTCTTATCCGAGAACATCGTATGTCTCCATTTATCTGGGGCACCAGGAATGACTCAAGCCACTGGAAACAATAAATGACCACAAAAAGAAGCTTACTGTGGTTTCAAATGACAAGTTCAGTGCCTTCTTTTCCTGCATATCTAGCCATTGTGAGGCTACAGAGTAAGTTCAGCTCACTGAACCAGCAGAAAACTGTCCATTTTTTTCAAGTTTTGAGAGTTAGTTTCATGTCCGACTGCCAAACTGACATTGATTTGCCCTCCAGCTGTGTGATTGCTGGAGTCAATAGGAAGGCAGGAGTGGAAGCACGTAGCCAGAGGGTAGAAGCAGGATGGACAGTATATGACTACTCCTTTGGAGGCAAACCACAGTTATGCTGGGTTAAGTTCTGTGTGATGCTGCACCCTCGGGATGGTGCGTTTCAATATGCCTTTGTACAAGCTGCTGCAAAAAAAGCAGCTACGCTTCAGACAGAGCCAGGCCAAGCACTGGCATTTACTGCTCTCACATCAGTAACTATTGAACTCTAATGCTGACGTTTTGCTTTAGGCAATTGCCCTTTTCGTTTACAGTGTTTGACATGTTTTCTCTCTTTATCTAGAACTAGCCCAGACCGCTTGTGTGATTGCTAGTACCGAATTCTTCTTACTGAGATACTTATGTTCTGTACCTTTGTTTAGGTAGTTCTAACTTGACATTCTTCATTAGGTTCGCCTGGTAGATACATTCTTATCTGATGAGGCTGTTGATGTGGTAATTTTCTGCGGCCGGGTCTTGTTTTTTTTCTATTTCTCTTTCATTTCCTCTTTTACTCATACTCCTGCAGTAGGGATATGTGCTATGAAACAGAAGACTGAATACAAGAATCCAGGGAAAGAGACCCTTTGACTGCCTTTCTACTGCCAAAAATGCAGAATTTAGCTGCAGTCCATAGCAGAACAGGGATTTGCTAGAAATACCAACCTTAATGTGGCGCAACAGTGGCTCTCCTGCTGGCAGTCCCAGCAGAAGGGAGAGCCTATGGAACAAGCTAGTGTGCACAGGCTGTTTTGGGGGCCCAAAGGAGGTTGTTGTAGAGCTAGGTTGAAGCATAGTGATAAGAGGTAGCAGGGATAGCGTTTGTTGTGATGGTGCCTGTGTCGTACCTCTCCTGGGGGAAGGGAGGGAGAGGTCTTACGTCTTCGTGGCTTTTCACCCAGCACATTGCAGCTTGTTCAGTGCTCCAGGAGAGTTGCTGTGATTTAGACACAACCTCTCTGGCATGCTGCGAGCCTCCCTGTGTTTGTGTCTGTCGATAGCGTGTATCCCCCTGTCAGGAGCTGGCAAATGAGCCAGGCCATGTTGGTGAGTCAGCTTTGGTCTGCAGCAGATGGCAGAGTTGTGTCTTACTGCTGGGGTAGGTGTGGAGCCATCTGTGCAGTGAGGCTTGGTTTGACTCAGAGGGAGAGTTTCAGTTGGACCCCTGCCTTCACCTTGTACTGAGGACAGTCATCCCTAGATAAAATCTCAAAATAACATTTTCTGCCTGTTAGCTCTAGGTATAACCAGGAAAGGGGAATTGCCAGAACAGACCAGGTAAGTGGCTCATCTGCTCTGAGTCCTGCCTCAAATAGTAGCCGCACCCAGATGGTCCCTGTTAGAACCTTCTTCAATATGGGATTCCTTCCTAGCCCCTGTCAGAGGTATAGCCCCTTAAATTTATTTTAAAAAATACTTGTTTTGTTATTGTCCTTACTTTAGGAGTAGCTCACGTCAGTTTGAGCACTTGAGCAAATTCAGTGCCTCTTGTAGATAGTTCTCCTTTTCTCCCTCTGCAATCCAGTATATTAGTGAAATTGTCATGTGGAGTTTAGGAGCAGGGATCCATAATAGGCAGAAGAAAAAGCAGAATCCTTCACATACGTTTTTCTCCTTCCTGCCTTCTCCTCCCATCGCGCAGTCCAGAGCTGACAGGCGCAGATGTTCCCCTACCTTTTCAGCGAATGCCTGTGCGCCCAGACCAGCTGCTGCTGGTGGCTTTGGACCAGGATGCGAGCTTTGTCTCAGGGCCAACCATTGCATTCAGAGTGCACTTGTCGGGCTGTGTGCATCTCTCTTCTTCTCTCTCCTTCCCAGATTACAACTAATGAAAAGGTGTCCCTTGGAACACAGCAAACTGCTCTTCCTTTTCTCTCTGTTAGGCTCCTGATGGTTCTTTGGCATCTCGTTTTGTCTTACAATTCTCTTTAGCTGTGGATATTTCTTTTCTCATTCCTGACAGTGTAACCAGAGGAAGTCCTGCAAGTTTCCCAAAGTCAATTAAACTTTTCTGTTTTTCAATCTGGCAGGCTTGGATGCAGGGAAAATAAAACAAGTGGGAACTATTCGTGGGCAGGAAAGCACTCGGCGCATTGGAGATTATAAAGTCAAATATGGCTATACTGATATTGAACTGCTCAGGTCAGAAAAACTCAACTTTGTGGTTTCAAGCCCTCCTTTTCTTCATGACCCCTCCATTCTCACCTACTATGTCACCATTAAATACTAAATAACACCATCTCTTTCCAGTGCTGCTAAATCTAAGCCCATCATAGCGGAGCCTGAAATCCACGGAGGGCACTCGCTGGATGGGGTGACTGGCTTCTTGGTGCTCATGTCTGAAGGGCTCTACAAAGCGCTGGAGGCAGCTCATGGGCCTGGGCAGGCCAACCAGGTGAGCCTGCTCACATGGGAAACATTCCCTTGGCTATTGACTCACTCCAGCGGTGTCAGCTGCTCTCATACAGACTTTCCTCCTCATCTGTCCTGTGAGTGCTGGCCAGGTTGAATGCCTGTGCTACCCCATTCCAG
Source organism: Phoebastria nigripes (assembly GCA_035582835.1). Lineage (NCBI taxonomy): Eukaryota > Metazoa > Chordata > Aves > Procellariiformes > Diomedeidae > Phoebastria > Phoebastria nigripes. The sequence continues at coordinate 1,134,262 of JAYKAV010002777.1, forward strand.
TCTGTAATGATATGGGAGCTGCTTTGCCAAGCCAATTCTTCTAGGCAGCTGCCTGTCCCTTAGGAGTAGCCCGTTAAAGGGAGTGGGATGATTCACGGCACAAGGGCACATATCAGCAGGTGAGACTGGCAAGCATCACAGTCGGATGAGTTGCCTAAAAACTCTTAGGTCAAATGGCAGGAAAAGGTTTCCTCCAAAATCTCCTAAACATCCTTCCTTTTTTTTTTTTTTTCCTTCTCTGCTCAGGAAATTGCAGCCATGATAGCCACAGAGTTTGCCAAGCAGACATCGCTGGATGCTGTGGCACAAGCAGTAGTGGACCGGGTTAAGCGGATCCACTGCGACACTTTTGCCAGTGGTGGGGAACGGTCCAAGTTCTGTCCCCGGCATGAAGACATGACGCTGCTTGTGAGGAATTTTGGGTACCCCCTGGGTGAGATGAGCCAGCCCACGCTGACACCAACGCAAGGTATGTTGGGGAGAGAATGAAACAAAATGGATGGTGGAAGATAAGATCTCTTGATCGTTCCCACACTGACCTAACATCGGGAGGGGAGATAACTCAGTGTAGAAGGAATTTTCTTATTAAAGGGATTATTGGCTTCTGAGATGTAGAGTCTGTGACAATTTGACAGAATACAGTACAACATCTAAGAAAGGCAGTTCAATATAAATTCTTGGGTTCTTTGGCCCTTTCTTCGGCCTTTCTTTGCCACTGTGCACCCCCAGTCACTCATGTCTCAACTGCATTTTGTAACTCGTGTTTTCTCCTTTCTCAGGAGGCCGTGTCTACCCAGTCTCTGTGCCGTATTCCAGCTCCCAAAGCACAAGCAAGACGAGTGTCACCCTGTCTCTTGTAATGCCTTCCCAAGGCCAGATGGTCAATGGTGCCCACAGCAGCTCAACTCTGGATGAAGCCACCCCCACCCTCACTAAGTAAAAGTCCTGCTCTCTTGCTACCCGCAGTTTTTCCCTGCACCTCACACTGTGTAAGGTCGTTGAAAAGCAGAGACACCTGTCAGTTACCCATCAATCATTCCCTTATCTGGAGTGTGGCCCTCCTGACTTGCAGTATTGACAGCCAGCATAACGTGTTAGCTGGAAAGAGATTGTGTGAGGAGTGGGAATGAGTAAAGCGAGCAGCTCTGAAGCCAGCTCTGGGAACATGCCTTGGGAGCAGCATCTGCTGCTGTTCGCGGAGGGCGCTCTGGCAGCGAGCAGCCCTTCTCTTTGGATCTTGGGTGCTAAGTGTGTTGCGTGCTGTGCATGGAGGGCGTGTGGGTGTCCTTCATTTTAGTAAGGAAGAGGGGCTATGCAGGTCACCTGTAAGGATGCTGGAGAGGCTGCACTGCACAAGTTGGCTTGCTCAGAGGAACAGGCCAGGGTAGAAAAAAAGGATAAAGGTTAGAACCGGATCCTATTTGGATCCGCTTTACAGGATCATACTAGTTAGTGGCTCTGGTTTAGGTTCAGCCTTTGGCACAGAGTGGTGTGTGTACACACTGCAAAGTGAAGAAGCTCTCTGGTTATTGTGTTCTGGTAGCTCCAGAAACAATGAGGCTGACRCACTAGAGCTGCTTTGGCTGCAACGCAGGTCACGCAAGAATAGCTTTCCTTGCTGCCAGACTCTTCCCGTAAAGCTCATACCGTATGGGTACGGGGAGGCCAGCAGAGTGCATGCCTTTTATTATTTTTTTTTTTTTTCTCG
>JAYKAV010002777.1:1136045-1159752 GCA_035582835.1 Phoebastria nigripes
CGCCGCTTCCTCTCCTCTGTTCCTCTGACGCCTGGTTGTACTTAAGGCCTTCCAGTTAAATATGAATCAGATATCTTTGGCATTCATCAATTCCAAGCAGTTCTCAACACTTCCAGTGCTCTGGTGGAGCAAGAGACTGCACCTTTTTACCTGTTTACTAAGGATAGCTTAATCTTGAAGAAGCTGGCACTTCTTCTGGTGCTTTTCTTCTCCAGAGCATCAGATGGGGAAAAATAAAGATGCTTGTGTTCTCTCTTTTTCTTTCCATAGCCAAAGCCCAACTGTGACGCTCCAGTCAACTAATACTCACACGCAGAGTAGCAGCTCAAGTTCAGATGGGGGTCTCTTCCGCTCCCGACCCACCCACTCGCTCCAGCCAGATGAAGATGGGCGTGTGGAGCCCTACGTGGATTTTGCAGAGTTTTACCGGCTTTGGAACATGGACCATGGCGAGCAGGGAGCACTGACTGTGTCCTAACACGGAAATCTGCCTCCTCCAGACACCCTGCACTCAGCTGCGTGAGCAAAGACCGAGGCAAGAATGAGTGTGCTCCACCGAGGGCTGTGTTCTGCCGAGAGTTAACTCCTATCCAGGATGTGCTGAACACTGGGCTGGGAGCATGTGCAGCGCTCTCTACAGACGTGTTGCCTGTGCCGTGCACCCAATCCTGACCAACCTCGTTCCCTCAGAAGCCCTGTGAATAGGGGAAGGGGTCTTGAATGCAACCCTCGCTGCAGGTTTTTGCAAATAAAGATGCAGAGAGGGCTCTCCCTGCATAATGCAAGAGTAGGGGCCTGTACAGAGGCTGTGTGTGTGTGCGCGTGTGTAGGTGTATGTGTGTGTGCCTGCGTGTATGTGTGCTGTCATAATGTTTCCACAACTCAGTTCATAATGCTGTGATTCCAGTGTTCAACTCCATAGAAGATACCTCTATTTTGCAGAATAAATAACTTATAGCTACACTCATTGGCACCTATGTGGCTTGCTCTCTTCCTTACGATGTCGTGTGTGGGTGTGACAGCTCTTCCTGGTGAAACCCTCTATTTCTCCAGAATAGGGGGTTGCACCTTGCAGCAGGCAAGCTGCTGTTGTAAAAGTGGCCTGAGCCTTCCAGATGACTTAAAAGCGTAAGGTCTTTATCCCATGCTTACTTATTTGCTGAGCTTTGGCACTGGATTATGGTTTGGAGTTAAACTATAAATTCAGATTATTGTTTTCTGTAGGCAAATGCACATCATTTCCCTTAATGCAGGTCATCTGGAAAGTTGTAGAGGGCAGGTAGAGTTTGTAACACAGTTTTCCTGTACAGGTAGTGCACAGCAGGAAGTCACGTGGATAGAACCAAAACTATGTCGTGATGCAGCTGCCTTGAAGATRCAGTTGTGCGCCCTAGTGTCGAAGCAGAGGTGGGCAGCGAGGAGAGGAGGGGTCCTGTTGGTCTGCTGGCTATGCGTCCAGTCAGCCGAGGCTTGGACTAGCTGGTGGAGGCGTTGGGATCRCAGCGATTCTTCCTCTTCAGTTCAGGCTTCTGACGGCAGGCGGCAAGCGAGCCTCTTCCCTCCCTGCTCCAGCCTTCAGCCTGCCTCGCTGGCTCCCTGGGGAAGGAGCCTTTCCCCAGCAAACACAGGGAGGCCTCAGGGGTGACCGCTGTGCTGCAGCGCCTGGTGCCTCTGTGGGGAGTTGTGATAAGGCACCAGGCAAAGCCAAGAGAGGGCTAGAGGAGATTACAGGAGAAAAGGCAAGTGAGGGAACCGGCCTGGGTTCCTTCCTGGATATATTTTTGCTTCCAGGCTGGTCACCTTAGGAAGGAGAAGGGGAAAGGGAAGGGATCAGGATGAAGTAGCAGATGCTACAGTCAAGGCAAGTGTGTAGCCAAGCCCTGGTGCATGCAGGTTCAAGGCACTTGTGGCATGCCAGCTTAGAAAGGACTGGAGGGGGATTTATCTCTTTGGATAAATCAAATAGCACCAAGTGCCCTGAGGCAAGATCCGAGTTCACTGAGAAATACGTGGGCAGGATCAGAGCGGTGAGAAACGCCCGTTTCCTTGGAAGGCACAACAGGGCTCCCTTGCATGTAGGTGGGTGGCTCTCCGCCACTGCCCCCTCCAGGTCCCGCTGGCATGGCTTTGCCCTGGGGGGTTTCATGTGAATCGTGTGGGGCTTTGGGCTGCTGGGCTGCCTGCAGAAGCTCGTGTTTCCCTGCCCTCCTGTAGTTCCCAGGAAGGCTGGGTGTGCTAAATGTGCCGGCACAGGCACCTACTGTCAAGACCCTTCCAACCCTGCCAGGGAAGTGGTGTTCAGTGGCGTGGAGGGAAAGGCAGCAGAGTTGTGTGAGGTTTGCCTTGTCCCCGAGGCAGGGGCTGGCCGTTCCTCACCTGTGTCCTCTGCACTGCGAGGAGCAGGGAGTTCAGGTATCTGAACCCAGCCTGGCCTTGTCCAGGACTGCTCCAAAATGTCATTTGKCCTGGGGATCCTATCCTTTCCTCCAGGTTGTTGTGTGGCTATTTAACAGGACAGTGTGATCCTGGTACGGACTAAAATGGAGTTGAAGAGGTTTTATCCTATTCTGCATTCCCTAACCTGGCACAGATTTCGATAGCTGTATAAACAAGTCTTTCTTGCTTATTCCCCCATCCCATTTGTCTATGGTATTTGCTAACCTACACCGAGAACAGTTCCAATGGGAAATATTCCAGCATGTGGATGCTCCGCATAAAAGTTTAAGAATTGCCAAACGCACTTATATAAAGCAGATCACGCAAAACAAACTTATCCTTTGGCATAATTACCAGTTTATGAAGTTTGAAAAAATGAAGTGGGTAGGAGCGGGTGGATCACACTAAGCTGTGTCTGTACAGCCACTGGAAAAAAGATGAGGAAAACAGGTTTTCTGTACATGCTATGCAAGCCATGGCTTAGGAGTCCAGGTCAAAGAAATAGACTGAACGTTGTGTATGGGGGAAGGAGGTTTGTGAGTGAATGTCGRTATTTAATATTGTCCTTAGGGAGCGATGGGAAGATGCAGGCTGTAACAACAGTGGAAAAACCTCCTCTCCCCTGCCCCTTTAAAATGAAGGAGTGGATGGAAGAGGGCAGAACCAGAGCAATCTGGAGAAACAAGAGCAGGGGCCTTTTTGCAGTGTAGTGAAATTCAAAACCACTAGAAACGTAAAGTCCTAGGCAGAAAGAGAGAAAAACAGTGCAGCTATGCACCACGAGACTGCTGGAGAGGAGCTGGCAAATTAAGATCTGAATATGCAGAATAAGTGTGCCGTAAAGGCAGCTAATCTTATTTTTCAAGAGCTATCCCCCTGTGAGACAAGGGTAGAAATGAGAAGCTCTGTCCCTGGAACGAGAGCAGCGGGGATGCTCCGCGTGTCCCTAAGCCGTGGGTGCTGGCTGAGGGTCGTTAGAGGTGCTCAGGCTGTGGCTGGTGAGACAGGCTGGGAGAAGATCCCGGTCCCAACGCTTATGGGCAGGCAGCGAGGTGAGCGGGCAGCCGAGCTGAAGCGGCATGCTGAGGATTTGGCAGGGCCAAAGATGATGCAAAGATTTTAGATGCTCTTGGAAAGGACCGAAGCCATATGCACGCCAGGGGCGTGGAGAAAACCCAGCAAAGACTGGAAAGGGCTTTGTAGACTCCCGCTGCCTTTGAGGACCTCCAGAAAGAGCTGACCAAAAGAGGAGGCCATGTCAAGGCTGGTTTCAGGACGGAGCTGGGGCTTGCATTGCTCTGGAGTCAAAGCGGTACTTCTGTCCTGAGCCATCCCCAAAAGCCTTCTCTTGGCTTGCACTCTTGCTCCTCCCCAAACCACTGTTATCACCTCACCAGGTGGAGGTGCCTGGGTGGGAGACAAGAGATGCCCCACCATCCCTCCCATCCCTAATTTTCTGTCTCTCCTTGCTTCTCCTCCTCTGAGAAACCTTTCCAGCAGCCCAGTGGGGAGCACCCAGCGCCGGTGGAGGGGACTCAAGCGGGTGTTGGTGAGATGCCCTTGCTGGCAGCTGTTTACACCTTCTGCCCCCCACCCCATCTCGCAGTCCCAGGACAAGCAGGGGGGTCTCTGCAGCACTGGGAAAGGGCAGTTTCCAAAAAATGCTTGGCAGGGTCGTGTCCACCCAAGCCTGGGGTGGAAATAAGCCTAGAAACTTCCAGGCTGCCTTGGCGTGTGGGGGTCTGCAGCCATGGGGAACCCTTTGATGCCACCTAAAACTGAGGTCCTCATTGTCTCTGCTGCTGAAGGATCACCGGGGACTTTTTTATTTTAAGCTCTCCATTAGCCGAGCAGCACACCCATTTATAACAAAATCTTTAAATAGCGGAAGGATAGCCAGGGAGGGTCACGGCAGGCAGTTAGTGCTCAGCTCCGGTATGTCGTCTGTGGGCAAGTCACACAGGGCTTGGCTTTTCTTCAGCAGCCAAGGCATCAGCTGAAGCTAACGTGGGCTGGTTTGTTCCCATTCACCTCTTACTTTGTGCTCAGTTGCTTTTGGCACACCTGGACTTTCCAATAGGGAAGAGGCACGCGGTGAGCGAGTGCCACTTGGTGCCACCAATGCTCCCTGGACCATCCAAGGGAAATGCAGCATCCTTGACCAGAGTCTTTTCTCCCTCAGCTGCCATGCTCTGAAGAGGAAGGAATGTGTTCCTCTCCCCCTTTTTTTTACACCACATTAAGGTTTTGAGAGTGTTAGGAGATAGCAGAAGGGTTTGTGGCACCACTGAAAAAAATGCCGCAATTGGCCTCCGCTTGTCGCGGGGCAGAGATAGCCGTAGCTGAAAGGTGAAGCTGCCTAAAATATATAAATATTTTTTCATTTGATAGCCAATAAATAGTTGTTTATATATAATAGTCTGATTTTTCCTTCCTGAGAATTTCTGAGAAAGGGCTTTAGAGTAATCCTGTATAGTTCATTACTTAAGTGACTCGCCTTTCTCCTGTTAAGAGTGTCGCTGGCATCCTAAAACGTCAGTGCTGTTAACGTGAGTTGTAAATAAACCACCAGGGATGGGTTAGGTATTTTAAATCCTATAGGTCTTTCTGTAAGCATAGGAATGCTATTCAGAGTATTCTGGCTAAAATTCATCATGAGTACTTATATTCTGCCAACTCCAATCCCCTCCTGGAGTTTCAAATGGATACAATATTTATCTTCACTTCCTGTCTTAACTATTGTGTGTTGTCGCTGTAGGTTGCTAAACAACTGCTGTCTCATCGGTGGCTGTATTTTGCTGGCAAGTAAAGTGAGCCCCATGTGCATATGAACCATAAAGCTATTTGGAGTCCTTGCGTAAGAACCCCAAGATACATGTAAGCTGTTAATATTTATTATGTGGAGCTGAGAACATCACTGAAGATGGAGGGATTAGAGTAACTGAGTTCAGGCTGTTGAACAGCCAGACAGAATGGAAGAGAAAACAGATGCCCTGGAGGAATAAGAGCAAAAAGCATGAGGAATCTTCTGCATGCAGGATTAGACTCCAGCGGAGCATGGAAAGAAAAAGCCTGGGAATGCTCCGGAGAGCCAGGGCAGATAGGATGGATGCAGCGTTACGGCTTCTTGCTCGGAGGTGAATTTTCCCCTCTCCGCTTCCCCCAAACATGCAGCAGCCTAACCACGGGCTCGCTGGGCTGCAAACAGCAAGAGCTCTGTGAGAAGGGACCTGGCCACAGCAGGAGGCAGGTCCGACGAGGTGTTTCCAAGGCGCATGAGAGAGGACTCGATCCTCTGGGCTGTGCAATGCTTGGGCCTGGCCCTCTCTCTGCTAGGTGTTTCGAGAGTCTCCTAACCTGTTTTCTCTTTTTGCCTCATCTCTCAAGAACAGCGTGACCTAGAAACTGCATTTCTTCTGCTGGTTTTGCCTGAGCCAGGCAAAGAACTTTTTTCTGCCTTACAAAAACCAAGCGACGGTAGGGAGCAACACCAGCCCCTTTCTGCGGAGCAAGGTCCTCAGCAAACCAGCTGCTTTGATGTCCAAAGGACTGGTAGCAAAGAAAGGCAAGGCTCGGAGAGCCAGAGGCTCTGGAAGGGCTATGGAAACGCTTATGCACAAAGCCCTTCTGGTTACCRTGGCACTAAGGCGGCCAACAGCCACCGAAACATCTCAGGAAGCCACTGCAGTTTGTTGCCAAAAGCAGCCACAAGCCCAGTCATCCAAAACTGAGGTTCCTAGAGGTAGTTGGGCATTTCCGAACACGCAGCTCAGAGCTCCCAACCAAAGTGAAATTGGGCAAACGCAGCTGCCTCCGACCTCTGATGAGAGTTGGTTGCTTTGGAAAATTCAAGACTCCTTTCAAAGTACGGGGATCAAAGCCGAGCTGTTAGTGGTTTCATGCATCAGCGATTTGGAAAGTCCCTTGCTCCAGCCAACGGCAACTGGCAGTCAAAGCAAAACAGGTAGCCGCTCTCGTTTGCCTGTGCGCTGCGGGCTCCTCCTGCCCTCGTTGGTGCCCGAGCCGCTCGAGCCCTTTCCTGGCTGCAAACCCGCTCAGCAAAATGGCCAAAAAACTGGTGCATCCATCACCTCTGAGGCAGCTGGGCAGGGTCCCCCTCCCACGGCCAGGGAGAGGGTGATTTCACATCGCCATCATGCAGACGGGGACCGTACGAGGGAGGGGGAGAGCCCTGGTGCCTTGTCTCGACCAAGTCTCCACCCCAGACCCGCTGTGCAATCCCTGTGCAAGGGGCACCAGCCGCCCACGTCAGGAAAGGGATGCCTCTGTGCCTAGTTTTAGGCAAAGCGGAGCAAACCGGCCAGGTCACCCAGTTTAGCCTTGGTTAAAGGTTTGCTGTGGATGTCCACCATGGCACGGGTGTGAGGGCAGAAATGAAAACTCATCTCTGAACGGGCTCGCTGGGTGCTGCTTGTCGGTTCAGCATGGAGGCTGGCCCCAGCCTGGCCCCCCTGCGACCCACAGAATTTTTTACCTGCAGCCATGTGCTGTATGAAAAGGGAAGAGGTTCTTCCCTCTGTTTGAAGCAAGAAATATGCAGAGAAGCAGCTTCAGAGCTCAACCCTAAAACACTTACAGCTCTTAAATGTAAATGAGAGTCAGGCACTAAGGCGAAATAGCTTTTGGATATGAATTCTTCATCCAGGTAGTTCAATAATTTACTGAACTCCCCCCCAATCCCAACATATTCTGGAACTAGCTCTGCTTTTTCTTATTGCTCCTGTCGTTAGCTCTTCCAGGAGTTCTCAGCTGCTGCGGTGAGAAATATCCAAAATAGTTCCACAAGGGACTTCTCAGAGATCTGAAGCCTTGAAACAACAACAGCAAAAAAAAAAGCTAGATGGGAAATGGAAAAGGTGAGGAGACAAAACCAACATGCAGTCAATAAAAGCTTTCAGAGAAGAGATAAGAACAACAAAACACAGAATGGCTTACAGCTTGCTAAAGGTGTGATGGGAATGAAAAGAGCTTTTGCAAATGTCTGGAGGGGGAAAGAAATTAGAGAAGTGTATCCATTAGTAAATGAGTGTGTGAGTGTATTATTCATGGCTGCAAATAATCTGATCTGCAAAAGTGCAACAYTTTTATTTCTATCTGCCTTTAGTGGCAAATTTAAGAATTTTGGATAGCAAAGAAGTAATTAAGACCTAATAAAGCAGCTTGTGCCTGCCGTTGCAAGCAAGGAACGTGGCAGCATCCCTCCCGAACTCCACAGGGCTGTTCACCCGAATAAAGTTACTCCATGTTTGCAGAACTGCAGCTTGAGTCAGCATGAAAAAACCTAAACAAATAAAGCACCTTGACAGAAATAAAGTACAATATTCAATGATTTAGCTGAGACGCATATCAGCTGGTGCCCTTCACCATGGGACTTTGTTTTCGGTAAGTCACTGAGGTCCTGCAGCCATTTGGCACCAAGGGACCCTCGCTGTCATCTCCTTGACCCCCGGCAGTGCCCCTTGGAGGGGTGCAAGAGGACTACGCTGCGGCTGGAAGCAAGGTGGGCGGCTGAATGTGCCTGCGATTTGCAGCTGCCATTGCCAATCCCACCACAAAGCGGCTGTTAATTGTTATGCTTGGCACTTCCAGACAGCCTGGCTACATCTGGTCGGCCGCCTGCCAAGTGTGCGAGCAAATGCGTAGTTCTGGGGAGACATGTTGTTGCGCTAATGGTCTTATGCAGAGCTTTAAGTACGCTGGGGACCTGCGGCTCTCCAAGCAGGAGAAGCATTTCACTCTCCTCTAATTAGACCAATTTCTCAAACCGGGGCATTGGAGCGGGGCTGTGATTCCTGGAGAAAGGGATGGCTCCGCAGGCTGTTTGCCAAACCTGCTGTGGGTGAGGGAGGGACGTGACTTAGCAGGACCCCCCATGCAGGGGAGCTGGGAGGCACGCTGCCGCACCGAGCCTTTTGCCACGGCTTCTCCCACACCCCATGGCTGGACGCGTGCTGGTTTTGTGGTTCTCAAGGCAGCCAATACCCTGTGACACAAACCAAGACATGGGACAGGGGAGAAATGTAAGTCCAAGTGTTAGCCAGACTCCGCATCCACTGGGAAAGCCAACTTCATGCCAGTAGCAGAGAAATGAGGGTAGTTTCCAGAAGAAGAGCAGCCACAGCTAGCGGAGATCAAGGGATGAGAGAAGAATATGTTGTGACAAACTTCGTTTGAGAGGTGGCTGATGTTTATTGAACCACAGGAGCATGGCAGCTTTGATAGGAAATTTCAGCAGAGAATATAAGTATTTCTGTATTTCTGGGGAAAAAAAAGAAAATTGGCATGGCTATAAATACAGCCATGTGAAAGCACGCTGCCTGGAGGACCTGGACTGCAATGATAAATGACTGCTGAGTGCTATTTAGGGCACAGAGGCCTAAGGAAGTGCCAGTGAACTAAATATCTAGTCAAGCCTTGGCATCTTCACTAATGAGTTCAAAGGAGGATGGCAAAGGGAGCTGTTCCAGGCTCCCTACTTATCCGGGGCTGGTGAAGTCCCCACACTGGAAAATAGCTCTGAGAGGCAGGAGCTGCAGCAGTGTCACTGCAGAAAGTCCCCCAGGCAGCAACGCCAGGGTCGTTACAGCCTCGTTAGAAGGCATGTTCACTAAAAGACATTAAGTGGATCATCTGGGGTAGGGACGTGGCCAGGAGGTGGCACAAAAGCAGGCTGTGCCATGTGGACTTGGTGGGGACAACCCACTGAAACATTAGGAAAATACAACGGGCATCGAAACCAAAAGGGTTTGGTGGGACACACCGTGTCAGACAGCCTCCAGTGAGAAAGCCCTGTGGAGCTGGGTTGTCCAAGCAGCCTGGTCCACTAATCACTCTGTGCCTGTTCCAGTCCTTCTATTTATTTCTGCTAGCATGATCAAAAAAAACAAGTGACAGAAGTGTTTTCAAATCTGAATGATTCTCTGGCCAAACACCAACGAAATTTTGACTTTTTATCCCCGTCTGGTATGTAAACACATTTCAAAGGGCTGCAGTGGTGGAGGGGAAGGAATCTGCTCCAAGCCAGCTCCTGCTAGCCGGGAGCAGTGGCTGCGGGAAGGTGCCACTCCTGGGCTGCGGGGAAGAAGGGAAGGAAATGGCTCCGGAGTTTGGTATTTGAACTTGCCTCGGACCGCTGATGCTGCAGCTTTATTGCCAGCGGGCTGAACTCTGCAGCATCCTCATCCTCCTGCCTGCCCCCAGGCTGCCCTTTGGCTCTTTTGGAGGAACCAGAGGAAACCAGGTCGAGGAGCTGAGCTGGATTAAAAAATAACCCAGGTGAAAAAAGAAATTTAAAAAAAAAGTTATTTTTCAGCCAGATCAGTTCCCCAGCTGGACTCGTGAACGGACTCACRTGCAGCCGAGCTGCTTGCGGTGCTCAGTTTTGGAGCCGTTCCCACCATGGGGGTTGTACTGTGGATGGCAGGCTGGAGAGGTGCAAGGGGGCCTGGGAAATACAAGCAAGACGCAGCAAACTCTGCTCAGCCTTGCCAAGCTGGTACCTTGCAGGGACCGCTGGCAGCAGGAGGCAGAGTGAGATACACATCTCTGAGGAACGAGGAAACTGGAGAGGAGACAGTGCAGGTGATGGCAGGGCAGTGATGTGGGCAAAACTGGATTTTGCTACCCCGAGGGTAGGAAAGGGTTGAAGAGAGGAGGGTAGAGAGGGSTAGTGTGGGCACAGAGAGCAGAGGAGGGCCCGAGTGACTGTCTGCGCTGCTTGCCCTGCTCCCGGCTGCTCGCGGCGGTGGCCGAGGTGCCCAGAGCTTCCTGCCATCAAACAGCTCCGAGAGTCGGCACTTTTCCAGCAGCCAGCAGCTGGGGAGGGCTGTGGTGTGCTAGCACGGGCTTGGCAAGTTGAGGACTATAAAATGATTCAGTCCCCTTCTAACAACTGAGATCCGAGGAAAGATGTGTGGACCACCCCATCAGTGGTGTCCCTGTTTCTGCAGAGCCAAGGACAGGGCTCCCCGGTCTCCTGAACTTTCTCAGCTCCCGTGCACTGGCTGTGTCTGTTCACAGAGATGTACAGCAGCGTCTCGCTCATCCCCGGCTCCCTCGCTCTCCTCTCGAATCCCCAAATACCTCTAGTTTCTCACTCCAGCAGCAGTGCCATTCCCACRAGGGAGCAAGCGCCATTGTTCACTAACCGAGGCATGTCAGAGAGACGCTTTCGCTCCCCCTTGCTCCAGCTACKCTGAGCGCGTGGGCCGGCTGGAAATGAGAAAGACCAGGGGAGATCAGTCCCGTGGGGAGCGTATCCTCCCCACGGCATTGACCTGCTGCTCCTGGGGGGGATCGGCAGTGGGAATAGAGTCAATTCTTCATTATCCGCAGTGAGGGGAAGGCAGCTGGGGCTCGCAGGGAGCTGGCAGGAAAATGGAGGAGCTGAAAGGATGCAGCAGAGTTTGCACTACATTTACTAAACATGTCTAAAACATGAGGCCAAACCATTTATTTATGGTCTGGCTGATGTACAAAATTTTGACCACAGTGACTGCTGCTAGAGAGAGACCAGACGCCCTTAGAAAGACCGCCAGCGTAAACCCTCTGCTTGCCACATTCCTCCTACACCGGTGCAAAAGGCCACTGTGACCTTACAAGAGCAGCACTGCCGCACGCAAAGGCGTGGTGCAAAAGCACGAGGATGCAAGCACCAGCAAAGGGAAACGGCGCTCAGAGAACTGCTCTCAGCTGTTTCGCAGGAGCCTGAGCCTGTGTGCGTGTCCTGCCCCAAAACATCATTGCTTATTCCCAAATACCTGCAAAACACCATTCCTGGCCAATGCATTAAGCAGATACCTGAAGGCAGGAGAGGATGATCTACATATGGGGGGTATGTGGGTGGAATGAGGCAGCCATAAAACCACCACCACCACCACCACCATGAATCTCACTAATTTAACTAAACCCCTATATTTATTCACTGATCCATAAGGCCTTGATTAAAGATTGGCTAGGAAGACATTTGTTTTAGATTATATGCAGGGAAAATCTCATGCCTCTGACAAGGCTCTGCTGTGTATCACTCCCAGGTGTTCAAACACCACAAAGCAGATCCCTTAATATTCTTGTGTTCGGCTTAGAATAAAAAGAAAATAATACCAGCTCCTTTCCATTTGTGTTCTGCTCTTCCAGCCTCTGAGGTGCCTCGGGTAGCTTCTCCAGGTGGTTCTTTGCAACCCCCATGGCCCGAAGCTCCCAGAAAAGCAAAAGAGGCAGAGCAAGGGGGTTGCAGCCGGGGGACATCACCTCCTCGCCCTCCTCCCCAGCTCAGCGCTCCATCCCACTGATGCTAAAGGCAACTTCACCAGGCCTGAGCTTGTTCTGTTCTTAAGGCATCTGTGGTATTTTGGACACATGTATGTTCTTCTCATCCTCCAGTTCCCGTGACCCATCTAAGGGGCTGGGGAGGGGCTGCAGCCCTGGCCAGCAGTAGCTCCTGCAGCTGCTGCTTGGCCCCGGGTGGGCGAGCGCTTCCTCCCAGCACCAGCACATCTGCTCGGCCTTGCCTGCAAGCAAAGGGCTTCGTGCAAGAGATCCGGCAGCCTGGGGGGACACAAACTAAAACTGAACCACGGGAATGTCCCTCTGCATCCCCACCAGCCACAACCGGGGAAGAAGGGGCGGGGGAAGACCTTTTTAAATAGTCCGCTGATCCCTCTTAAATCTGGAGGAAAGCTTCAACGATGTCTAAAACCTGCCTCCTTTCACCTGCAAGGATTGTTCACTACAGGAAAAACAGGTTTAAATAAGCAAAAAGAAAAATAAAAGAGCACTCAAAAGGGAAATAGTTCTGCAAATTGAGACCCAAAGAATCCCAAAGGTATTTGATGCTTGAATGGCTGAATGAGATGCCATTCTGCAAGGCGAAGCATTCAGACTCATTTATTTATTTAAATTGGCATCGAGACGCTGCTCAAATTTGCCACCTGCAGCTATCCATCAGCCGGGATCCAGTGAGCCGACAAGGGCACCGTGGGCATGGGGAGATGCAGAGCCCTCCTCGCTCAGTGCCTTCCTTTTCTTGCACGCGGCGGGCACAGCAGCAAGGGTAGGCGAAGCAGGGGACCGCATACCCCCCAGCACCCCAGAAATGCATTGCCCTCTACTCCAGCCATGATTTCCCAAGCCGGATGCTATCGCATAGGCAGTGCTGAGGCAACCCGTGGGGATGGGACCATCCTTCGCTCCCCTGGGCTGTGACATTTCTGATATCATGTCAGATGGTGTTAAAACAGCCCAACCGCAAGAAGAGCAGTAATTCACTGAGTGGTTTGGCCCTCGGCTGACAGTGGTAAGCACACCAGGGAAACCCAGCTCTGGGGCGCCCACGAGATGGGGCCACCCGTGGCGATTTGCCCCAAATGAATTTGGGAGGGGGAGTTAGCAAAAGGCAGGAGTGGCCTGTCAAACCAGTCCCTCCTAAAGGTCTTACAGTGCCAGTAATGACCGTACGTGCCTGCACAAGTCATAGGCCGGCTCTGGGATGGGATGTAGACCCTATGCAGTGACATGGGGCTGGCGCTGGTGGCTCAAGCACACTGCTGTCTCCCTACACAGGGAGCAGTTTCAGCCCTGGCACAGGACAACAGCTGAAGGAAGGAGTCAATAGCTCTCCCGAGCATCCTTGTCTCCCAGGGGCAAGACCCCTCACCAGGCAGGAGGGCTCCCAACATCAACCTGCAGATGGAAAAGGTGCTAGTTTGGAGAGGGGGTCCTCCAAATACAGGACCCCCCCTTGGAGGTACCCGCCAGCCCCTCTCCTGCTCCGTGACCCAAACACAACTGCTGCAGTTGGTGGGGACAAATGGCTGTCAGGGCAGGAAGCAGCAGGAAATGGGAATTAATTGTATGAGGTTTGATGGGTCCACATAGGACCAGACCACCCCGGTTTTGGCCGCCAGCCTCTTCCTGGCCTCTTGCGGCTCAGGATGTATAAAACAGCCATGGGTTACTGCAGCCTGTCAGGACCAACCCGCAAATCAGGCAGCTAGGAAAGCAAGGAGAATTTTGTTTCCCGTCCCCAGCAGGCCCTGAGCTCAGCTGCATTCAGAGGAGAGGTTTGGTGGTTCAAGGTGGAAATAAAGGTGAGCTAAACCCAATCCAGGCTTTGTTTAACCATGTTACGCTCCTCTCTCTAGGGCTCTGCTGACATCGTATCTTGTTCTCCGAACTAGTGCCAGACATTTTCTGTGGACACATTCCCAATGACTTTCCAGATGAAAAGCTGTGATAAAAACCTAACCTGTTATGTTGTAGGGCACTTCCTCTTCGCCCTTGCATAAGCAGGGAAGGGTATTTATTTGGGATATTTACAGCTGCAAAGGAACAGCACCCGGGTAGAACGTCTCACCAAACAAAAAGGAAAACCCCACCATTAAAATGCAGCTAAAGAAAACACATGCAACCCGAGATATGGAACAAATCCCAGCTTGAATCATCTGGTTCCAAGACCTGCGTGGAGCCCATTGAGCTTGAGCTAATATCTATTCACAACATGCAAGAAGCAAAGACAAATAGGAATGGCCTGGAGCTGAAGTTACACGGTGCTGCATCCGGAGACGATACCAGCCCCCTCTTCTGCTCCAACACCCGGTCAGGGCACCAGCCTCACTCCCCGTGTACGTGCCTCCACAATGCTGTCACCATGCTGGCCTTGAACCTCAAAGCCCTTCTCCAGGGAGGGCGGGAGCCCCACCAATGGGAGCATGCAGCCCTCTGCAAACTCGGGAGCTTTTTGGCGACTAGACCTCGGGCTTGGAGGTATTCCTGGCCCTGCAGCAGCCTGGCAGTGCCAGTGCACGTTGCACCTGGAGGGCCAGCGGTTGCACGGAGCACTTTCTGCTGTCCCGACCCCCAGCTCATCGCCGCCAGGGAGCTGGCTGGGGACCTGGCAGCTCCTGGCCAGGTATCCCTCCTTCAGAAACTAGCTGGAGGGGTAACATGCAGCACCCACTTAGGAGTTGCTCTCATGCAGGTGGCCCCAAGCACACCGTTTAATTCCCATGACGCATCTGGGGGGTCGAGATGGAGCAAGCCTGGCTGGACCCTGGCTGCAAGGCTTCACAGTTCCTAACGACAGGCTCATGGGGTGCTTTCTCTGCACCCTTCCAGCTCTGCTGCAGTACAAAATGAAAGCAGGTTGTGCTCATCCCCTTTTTTCTTCCTCCCATATGCCCATGTGGCACTTTGGGGCCCACATACTACCAAGGCCTCCTTTGCAACCCTAACTGACCCACAGGACCTGATCTGTTGGCAGCTGCGCCCTGATAAAAAGTCGACGCTTCCTCCCTCCACCTTGGCCAGGACAGCACTGCTCCTGGCCGCCCTCCCCACGTGAAGCCCTGCCTGCACTGGCAGCTGGGTGAGCGAAGGCTGGCTAATGAATCGGTCACAGTTAACCTGAGTCACTTGAGCAAAATGTGTTACGGAGAGGCTGAGCCAGTAATTTTGGAAGTGCCCAGGAGGAGGCTGAGCCTGCTGGCGGGGAGGCTGGTGGTGACAGCTAGTTGGGCTTGGTTGCCTTTTAACCTCACTCAGCTGCAGGCAGCTCAGGTGCGATCAGACCTTTAGGTGTCACTTCCTTTCCAGGTCTCGCTTTGCTTTCAGGGTGTTTTCCTAATTTTGCATTTCTGGGCTATCAGGAATCCGTCCTGACTTGGAAGATGAGTAAACCTCCGTCGAGGGCTCCATGCCCGCTCACAGCATCCCAACGAGCTGGAGTGGGTTGCGAAGCCCCCGTGCAGGCGCGGACTGTGGGTCCCCGCAAAAGCGTGCCATGCTGGGCAGAGCGAGCAGCTTGCTGCAGCGTAACCACATTAGCCCTGCAATAAGCTGTCACCCCGAGCAGGGTTTAACAGTTTAGTTAGATTAATGAGCCTGGGAGAGGCGATCCGGTTCACGCCCCAGCTGTGTGGTTCAGTCACTGCAGCCAGGGTGAGCACCACAGTTAAGCCAACGTAGCCTAATTTTACCAAGTAAGAGGCTGTGGGGTCAGGGCAGTCCTGCTGACAGTGATCCCGCTGGCCTTCCTGCCTGTGCCTGTTACCCCTCCCAAGATGGTCTGAATGGTTATCTCTGGCATGCTTTGATAAGCCTCTGTATCTCACGGGTACTTCAGAGAAGAGCAATAAAATGAGGGGCTAACAGGACAGGCACACAAGGGGAGAGCAAATGACGCACGTGTTGTAGTTCCCGGTTGCCACACGTAGACAACAGCCCCCTCCTCGGGGTCCCCTTTGAAGGGACAGGCAGTTGTTGTCCCTCCGAGATGTCCCTCTGCTCCACGTCCCCATCTTCTCCCGAGGTGGAGGAGCCATAAGTGAGTCAATATGACCCAGGTGCAAGCAGGGACAAAGCAAGCAGCTCGCCAGCACCGTATGGGACAGGCTGAGGTCTCCCTCCTTGTCCTGACTGCTGCCCCAGCCCAGCCACGGGGCACCGGGCTGCCCCAGCTGCTCATTACTTGCAAGGGATGTTTTTCAGGTGCTGTAAGCACTTGCTGGTACCTGCCTCCAGCTCCCCTCTGCCAGCAGTGAGGGAGCCGTAGCCATGAGACAGCCCTTTTCAACATCGATAACTCTTCTCCGCAATGTTATCAAAGGCCTTATCAACGCATGCAGCTGGCGCTGGTTGCAATGAAATTGGTTTCAAGGCTGTTTTCTTTACAATTCCCGGGCTGGACATGCTTGTATTGGTCACAGGGGCCGGGGAAATCGATCCAGCCCCAGTCGAAGCACGTTCTCAGCAGCATTTTAACTCATTCGGCTGCAAATCCCACCACACCTTTGCCCATGTCAGAGGTTGGACGAGGGAAGGCAGGGGTGGCAGCACCCGCTGTGCTCCCAGGGGAGGTCGGCTGCAATGTGAACCAGCCTCTCCTTGCATGGGGCTGTGCTCACGGGGGGCTACAGTGCTCCCGGCCCTACCCTCACCCCCTCCCCAAATCCACTCGCCATGTCTCTGCATGGCTGGGTGGGTTAAAGTCCAGCCTGTGGCTTTTTGATAGATGTCATCCTGATGAGACAAGAAAAGATGCCAAAAAAGATGCCAAATTGCGGGAGCCTCAGATCAGCATCAAGGGCTAAGAGGGGAGGGCAATGGAAAGCAGAAGGGATAGCTGGACTGGTGCCTCACCTGAGACCGCCAAGGCAAGGACGCAGTTTCAGGGAGGCTGTGGTGGGAACCACGCCATGGGGAATACTTCAAAGCAAATTCCGGAAAACGCCGTCCCAGGAGCAATTCTGCAAGTGGATGAGGACGCCTGTGGTTTAATGTGGCTCCCCCACCTTTGACTCGTGGGAGGAAAAGTCACAATTCAGAGGCGTTGGGGCCATCCCCACACAACAGGCAGCCAGAGAAAATCCACTGGCTGAGGTGAGCCCACCTAGCCCTGGCCGACAGCCCCAAATCCCACAGAAAATGCCCAGGATCCCTTCCTGGGTGCCCCAAGGCAAATCCCTCCCGCTCTCTGTGCTGCTGGCGAGCACTTTAAGCCCCTGCCATGCACCAAAGAGTTAAGTGCTGCTTTGCCATAGCCACAGTGAGCTTCCTGCGGTTGCTTGCACTGCATGCCATCCATCCCTTCACTGCTTTCTCACCCGCTCACTGCCCCAGCAACTCTCCGCATCCCTCTGACTGCAGGCTGAGAGCACTCTGCTTGCCGAGTGGCTTTGTGGCTAAATGGCCGAACTGCAGGTACACGCAAGAGTTTTGCTACGACTTGGGCTTCACATAACGGGGAGGATGTGGGCTCTGGGATTTGGCCACATCCAGTCCGATGGCACCTTCCCGCATTTCCCCAGGTTTCTTCCTTCAGCCCCAGAAGCTACCGACTGCGTTGTTAAACACTGAGATCGGCCCCCCAGCCCCGGGTCAGAGCCCCGGGGCTCAGACCTGCATGGCACTGCAGTGCTGCAGCACCGGGGCTTTTCCTCCTCTGTGGGTGCTGGACATGGCCAGCATCAGCAGCACCGGGGGTCACCCCAGAAGCTGATGGAGGTGAAGATCCATCTGGAGTGAATGGAAACAACAAAATAACACCCCTCCAGACTGTGGCCACCAGACAAAACACACCAGTGTGCCATTTTCTTTCCCTCCGATGCTGGTAAAGTGACTCTAAGCCACATCTCAGTATGCTCAAGCACACAGCTGCTGCTGTGCTGGATGGGCCTTTGAAAGAAGAAGGTGTTTCTCAACATATCCTTGTTTTGGCTGTGGTTATTGCCTGGGACGCTGCTGGGAGGGAATGATGTGCCTGGAGACACTGTGTCCGGTGAGTAATGTGACATGGAGATGCTGAAACTCAGGTCTGGAATAGGTCCTGGGGTGAGGATTGAGGCCGGCAAGGCTGGGGAGAGCACACGCTGGTCTTGTCTTCCCCCTCAGCATCCCTGTGGGACCAGGGCTTCCTTCTCTGATGTGTAGGCACAGCTCCATTTTAGGCAATTTGGAAACTATACCCAAGTGGCAAAAGAGAAAACCCCCTTTGCTGCATCGTGCTGCATCGTGCTGCCCCTGCTTTCCCCACGGTACTTCTCAGCCCTCCCTCGGGAGCTCCCAGCAGGCCAGGACCGCAGCAACACAAGATGAAAGGAGCGCACAAGATGGGGAGGCAGCAGGCTCAGAGAAGCGGGGAGGTGGGTCGGTTTGACCTGAGCCTGGTTAAGCGGGAAGAAATACAGTGTAGGTGTCTGCAACACTGCGAATTGGGGTCCGGAGGGGGGTGACAGGTGATAGCTGAGGGGTGCTGTGTGTGAGGAGGAGCGGGAAGCATGGTTTACTTTTCTCCAGGCTTTTTTTCCCCTCATGTAGTGGTAATTATGTTTGCAAGACCAAACTAACACTCTTAAGTGTGAAGAGCAAAACTCAGCCCTGGGAAGGAAGGAGCAAACTGCCTCCCTCCAGGAGGACACCTGCTTCTCCTTGACCACAGCAACAGCTCTGTGCACCCCCAAAGGAGGGCTCCTGCACCCAAATCTGTGCATCCAGCATCTTCCCAGGGTTCTTCCACCCCCTGACATTGCATCACTCGTAGAGATGCGTTCCTCTTGACTTTATCTTTGTTTTGGCCAATTCTGCACACTGAAAAAAAAAAAAATCCTCTAGTTTATTTGGTTTCCAAGGCCGAATGGTGATGACTTGTTGGCTCGTGCATCCATCACTGGGAGAGCTGGCAGGTACTGACCCCCCTGCAATCTGGAGGGTGCAGGCTAACCTGAGCTCAAGCAATGACAAGAGCTAGAGAAATGAAGGCAGGCAACCTTCTCCTTTTCTGTTTGCTGTTGCTCCTGAGGGGAAGACACCAGAAAGCTTCCAGCCAGGCAGCATTTCTTCCACAAGAAGGGGTTTGCTGTCACACTCAGAACAGGTGATTCAGAATAAGAGCACCCAGTGACACCAGGACTCTCAGTGCCCTCCACTGCTTATATGCCATTGCTGTTAGAGACCTCTTCTGCCTTGCTGCAGAAATGCCTCTGAAGCCACTTCTGCATGTGCTTTTTCTTGACTGCATGGTGGTTTTTTAATCAAATTTATGTAGAAACATACTCTGTTGCTGCCAGGCCAAATTTTTGCTCAACTTTTCCTTCACCCTTCTTCCGACAAGCCAACACTGACTTGCTATTATTTATATTTCCGTTGTTCTTAGAGGAAGTGATGGAAGCTCCAATACATCAAGTGGTCTAAAACCATAGCAGAATACAGCCCCACACTAAAGACTTTGCAGGCTGGAGAGGCACAGTGTTAGCAGGTACCTGGCATGACCTGGGCCAGGCAGGACGCTGGTGGCAGCAGACACCCTCACCTCCGTGTCCACCGCCTAGGGCAAGCATGCTACAGCTGCTGCTCTCCTTTGCCCTCCCAGCTGCAGAAAGATTGGATTTTTCATGCTGCCCAGAATCGCTCTGTAGTAGGAGGTGAGGATGAAACTCGATCGCTTTGCCTTTAAGATCGCAAACTGAAAAAAAGCCAAATGCATTTCAGCAAATAATCCAAGGAGCAGGGCTGCCAGAAACCCCTAAGTGAGAGCAAACAATCCTTATCTGGAAAAGTTTTATGTTACTTAACACCAGTGCAAGTTTAAAGGCATTTGTTTGTTTCTGTTACACACTAGGCATCTTTTCTGGGCGGATCCTGTTATTAGGGTTAGTCCCTGAGTATTTGTACCAGCACTTGTTCATCTTCCCACTTGCTCCACTACAGCCTGATTGCTGGAAACGGTCATTGCCAGTGACTGTAATTTTTTTCAGATCTGAGGCCTCAGAGCACTCAAGGAGGAGATAAATATAATTGTCTTATACCGTTTGCCTTGTGACCAAGGATAGAAATGTCACTTCGTTGTTTTCCTCCCTGCCACCAGCAGTGCAAAATGAACGAGGGTATCGGATTTCAAGACCGGTTGGCTCAAAGGAGGACTTCGTTTGTGGAGTCTAGCTCGAAAGGGCGTTAAAAGAACTGTAATCCCAAAGGGGGGGAAAAGAGGTGACCTTTTGGTGATCTTCTGGGGAAAGGGCGACAGTGAAAGTTCAGCTCTGCGACCATTAACTCAGCTCTGTAACTCAGTGTGAAGGAGTTAACAAAATGTCAAATGACTTGCACACAGGGAGCCCGAGAATCACTCATCAGCAACAGCCACATGGTGAAAAAAAGATCGCATAATAGCGACCGAGTGGGAAGTGCTTATAATTCTTCTTAGGAAAGGGACTGGCAGAGTTACCTCTTTCTGCAGCAGCAAACCCTTAGGCACAGCCCCTTGGATGTGTACCAGGTTCACCCAGAAGTGATGGAGAAGCACCTTTCCACCCCCTGCCTTTGGCTGGCAGGTTGGAGCTAGCCGGCTCCGCTGGGGTTGGTAAAGCCCAGCACATGCCGGACACCCTGCCCGGAGGCTCTTGCCCACGCCACCCACATTTGGTGCTGCCCGAGAGGAAGCAAATAGGGCCATGTCACAGATCCCAGCCACAGGACAATGTTTTGCTTCAAAGCCTTGCACCTGGGGTAGGGAGGTGCAAATCGTCATGGGGCATCACCATGGAGTCCACCTTGGCTTCAGTCGCAAACACAGAAGTGTCTCGGTTAGCAAACAAGCTGAGTTGTGGCTGGGCGGTGTTTTATCTTGCTTCTTCCATCAGAATTCATTTGCATGCAGAGGTTTGGATTTTTAGACCATTTAAGGTTAACTCATTGCAATATGTTAATCGGCTGCCTTCCCAGAGGAGCAGCCAGCGGGGGTTAGGGAGCATGGAGAGCAGAAGTTGCTCTGCCAGCAGCGGGATGAACGGTCTCTGCCACATTCGTGCCTGGGGTCACTGCATGCCCAGGACATCCCTGTAGTGTGCTCAGCTCCTTCCCGGCCTCGTCAGCCTCGCACATCATGCCCTGAGCTCAATCCCTCTCTCATGCCCTGGAGAGGGGCAGGAAGCATCACACGCCATGCCAGGAGCGGTGTCTGGCCGCCCCGCGGCCCACAGGCACACAGGGGCATGCTCTGCTTTCTCCCTCTCTTCCCTCCCGTATTTCTGCTCATCATGGAGCTCATCCGAATTGCTTTGCTGTAAGATCCCTTCCTTGCTGCCGGGTTCGGTTGAAATTGGCCAGTGGATTCAAACCGTATCGTGGGCGGCTGATAGACAGGCAGATAGACAACATGACTGCGAGAGCTTCATTTCTGTAAGAAATCAGGCTAAAAATGACTCCTTATCCCAAGGGAGCTTGTCCAGCATGTCTCAGACTGAAGTATGCAAAGCAGAGAGAAAACACTACAGAGACAACAATGGTTAGGGTGCTAATTCAAGACCCACAGTCAAATTTCTCCCCTACACAGCCTCTCTGTTTGGCCTCCAGCAAATCACATAATTTTTTTAATCCTCTGTTCCTTTTATGTAAAACAGAGCCAAAGGTTTGGGGTTTTTACCTTTTGGAGAGGGTACGATGGCTAAGTAAATTAGAAATCATGAGGTGCTTGGATACTACATCTAAGCCTACAGCCCCAGTCGGGTGCCATCAAAGCACATAATACCATTTAAAAAATTAAAAAAAAAAAAAGACTTCTGCTGTCTGGGCCCACAAACCCAGAACCACACAGGTGTGGAAACAAGGTCCCACTCGGGAGGAGGTACAGATACGGCTGTGCTGGGGTGAAGGAGGTACCAGCATGCTATTGCAGCTGGTAAAGTACTAGCACACACTGAAACAACAGCCTTCTGCATCCTTCTGCGCCGGGGTTAGCCTGGGGAAGAAGAGCAAAACCTTGTCTTCCCTCACACAAAGACTGAAAGGCGAAGCTAAAATCCCCCCCAAATCTTTGCAGGGCATAATACAGGGGCAAACACCTCCAGGGAGGCTGCGGGAGCCCGTCTCTCTAGTTAGGAGTACTCAGCGTGGCAAACACTGTTTGTCACAGGACAGGGGAGCTGTGGTATTGCAGCTGCCTCTCCACGCACAGGGATGTTATTCTGCCTCTAGATTTGTGGTCTGATGTTCCTGAACATTTGCAATCTCTGGGTGAGCCCGTAAGCCTTTAGTTTTATCACATTAACATGGAAAAGTGTTGGCTGTCTTCAAACCGCTCCAGGGATAATATCTGAAGCAAAAGGATAATGTTTTGCGAGTGAAGGAGGTCCAAAATAGCGATGTTTTCTTCCCATTAGTGCCAACCACCCCTTCTGTGATGGGTGTTCGCTGGCTGGGGGAAATGAATCGGTGATTGCTGCCCATCCCTAATAGGATTTATACTCCCTGAACTGAAATCACCCACACAAGCAAGCCTAATGCTGTCACTTGCCAGCCCTCTCAAAAAAAAAAAGCAGTTGTGGACTCGATGCAAATTGAATCATGGTTGCCAAATTCCCCCTGGGGATGCAGGAGCTGAGAGCTCCCTTCAAGCCCAGTTTTCTGCTAGGGACCCATGGCTGTCCCGCAGAGCATCGTCCTGTGGGTAAGTGACTTCATCCCGGACCCACAGAGATGGGGATGTTGTGGTCTTGCCAGCATATTCCCACCAATATGCTATTGCTGTCATCAAGATGGAGCCTTTCGGTGTCCTCAAGGACTTGTGCTGGTGTGGTATTGTGTTCTGCCACAAAATGACCTTCCTCATATGGTGAGAACTTCACTTGCTGTATCGTTGTCTTCCTCCTCCGTCCTCATTCCTTTCCCTCGGTACTTCTACAATACTCAAGAGGCATTTCTGAATCCAGCTGACCTCTGGCTGTCTTTAGTTATCCTTCTAGCTGAGTTTGCAGTGGGGAAAGTTCCCCTTCACTTATGCTGTCTCTTTGCCTGAGCTCTGACACGGTCTCCATCTTGACCTTAAAACTCAAAATTAGGACAGCCTTTCCCAAGGAAGCCCTTTCTGATGCCGGCTAGGTAAGATGAAGAGAACAGGCAGAAGATCAGTCTGTAGGGCAGACTCTTGTGCATCTCCATTGGGTTGCCGCAAGCACTGCTCAGGAGAACAGGCAGCGGCAGTTTAACAGAGCTGCTTCTCCCCTTCTCCCCAGCAAGCCGCCCAGCTCACCCATCTGATAAATGGCAAGTTGGAGAGGTGTTGGCACCGATGCTTTGTTTTTAATGTGCTGTTTTTCTAAATTCCCATCAAATTGYGAGGAAGGGTGTACTCTGGTTCTGCTTCCTTTTGACCTCTCGTTAGTTCTTGGCTGCAAGGGGTGAGGTCCCACGCTTGCGCTTCAGCATGTTTGTAGCGGTGCCGTTCAGCCGGGGGGTTGTTTTGGTTTGGCTTGGCTTTGTTTTCCTTTCCAAAGATGGGCCCGATGAGGAAGAAGGCAGGGAAAAGTTGAATTAAGAAAAGGCAGCTTTTGCGGTTGGGGCGCAGGATCGGCAGTCAGCAGACGCAGGTTCTATTTCTGGCACCACAGCAAAACTTCCTGGATGTCACTGGGCAAGGCAGCTCGCACATCTCCACCTCGCCTTGCCTCCCTCCCGCCAAACAACGAATGCTCCTGCCCTCCCTCGCCCTCCGGGGCACGGGGAGGGATTCTGCCGCGCCGGCGGAGGGGGCCGGCTCTGCCGTAAGGCTGCGAGGTGGAACCGCGGATCTGCCTCGACCCCGCAGCATCCTTGGGGGGCACCGCCTGGCCTGGCACTTGCTACCGCAGCCCGCTCAATAAAGCACTCTCGGCCTTGCCACGGACCACTGGGCCCCCCACGCCCGCCGACCCCCCCGTACAAGGCGCTCCTTTGTGCGGAGAGGCAGGGGGCGGCCGGGCCGTGCGCCGGGGGGGGCGGGCGG
>JAYKAV010002777.1:1160070-1288196 GCA_035582835.1 Phoebastria nigripes
GAGTGAGCGAGCGGGCGGGCGGTGGGGGGCAGCGCACACCCGCCCTCTCCGGTGGAGCCGCCCCGGGGTGGCGGGCGCTGCGGACAGCGGCGGCGGGACCCCCCTCGGTCCGTCCCCCACCGGCCGCTGCCGCCACCTGCAAGTTGTGCCTCGGCCCGGGGGTGCGGCGTCATCCCCTGCGGGCACTGCTGGAGAGGCATCCCCGCCGAGCCCCCACCTTCCCGCTCCTTATTTATTTATATTAGTGTTATTTTTTTTATCTCCCCCCCCCCTCCCCCCATAATCCCGGCATCCCCTGCTAGGGAGCATCGGCGATGGGGAGGAGGGAGGCGATGCTGCCAGCCCCCTGCCCGCAGATGCGGGCTCGCCGGGGATGGAGGCACCCTCTGGCCCGGGCACTGCAGCGAAGGCCCATCTGCTGCCCATCCTCGGCTTGTGAGGAGGGCACGGGCGGGGGATGCGTGCCAAGCCTGCAGCAAGAGAGAAGGAGTAACAGGAGTGTGTGTGTGGGAGGGAAAACATACATACAAATATATGTGTATCATCATCAAATGTCCCCTCTCCCCCTGCTCAGTCTCCATGTCAGATTGCTACAATCCCCATGTTGGGGGCTGGCTGCAAAGGGATGTGGGCACCCAAGTTCTCCCCACTCATGCAGGGCTGCTGGGTTGTTTGTGGGCTGGAAATAGCTATATGTCCTGCTGGAGTGGCACAGGCTGGCGTAGCTCTGTCCTTGTGAGAGTTTTGCTCCCTAGGTGAGTGTGACAAGGGTGAGGGGGAACACAGCATCTGCTGCAGCTCTAGACTTGCTCAGACAGCTCAGCAAGGGAGGGAGTGCAGAGCGGGATGGAGAGAGGCACCTCTCGGTGCCTCAGCTGGTGGTTTTCCTCCGGGGATTTCTGCAGGCTGCGTTTCCATGAGCTGCGTCTGGGTCGCTCAGGAGCCCTGCCTGTTTCCCAGAGCCAAAGCTGGGGTCTCGCACCTCTCCCTTCCACCCTAGGGCAGAGCTTGGGTCAGGAGAGAGCCTGCCCTGTCTCCAGCACACAGCGTGGGTGCAGAGCACCTCCCCTCCCAGAGAATGGCCCTCCAGTTAACTCCAAATCCCTCCCCTTGAGTGGGAAGTTCGAGCCCATGAAAACACTGCTAACAAGTATGACTTGAGTCACCAGGAACCCCCAGCCTGTGCAAACTGAATTTCAAATTCCCGCCTACTCTTGCCCCTGTCTTCCCCACCCCAGCAGGGTATGAGTCAGTGGGAACTCTTCAGGCCCCCTCCCCAAAAGGTGGCTCTCATGCTCTGTAGATCCTACCTGCAGAAGTGGTGTTCGAGTCCAGCTGGAGCCTGTGACTTAGGAATTGCTTGCAAGTCCCTGTTGCTGAAGCTTGGTTGCTGCCAGCTCCTCTGGGAAGAGCTGAAATCAAGCAGGACCTGCCATTGCTTGACCCTCAGACAGCAGAGAGCCATCTTGGAGGGGAGGGAAAACCAATAGCCTTCCCAACCCCAGCACACCTCCAGTTTCCAAAGCACCCCTAAACACAGCCATAGTACCTGTGCTGTTTTTTTCAGCCTCAGTAGTAGTGCTGGGAACACATCCTCTAAGCTGGGGTGGGAGACGAGCAGTCCTGTGAGCTATTCCTGGGGATCCTCCAGCCTCCCTGTAGCAATATATAAAGCGGACTTTGAATGAAAGCCATTGCAAACTGCAGAACAGGAGTGAAGCTGCAACTCTGCCACTGCATGTCATAAAAGTCCCTGGAAGATTTATAGCCCCTCTACACCTCAGGTGATTTTGCAGTAGTGATAAGAAATCCACTGCAAGGTATAACATTCCCTCCCTGCGAGGACTCTGTTATACCTGCATAGCTTGTTTATTAATGCCCTGGATATGGCAATTRTATCCTTAGTAGAGGGGAGGGATTGTGGCTAGCTGCAGGTGAGTTTTCTTGCCCCGCTCCTAATGAGGTGGCCCAGCTGCTGCCTTCTGTGCTGGCACGCCTTTGGTCTGAGGTGCTGCTGATGCTTGTCTCCATCGGAGGTGCCCAGAGCRTGGGGGACCATTTCCAAACTGGGTTCAGGGGCTGAGCTGCTATCTGCCTCCCTGCAAATGCCGGTAAGGTTGGAAAAAGAAAGAGTTGCCTGCATGGCAAGGAGGTCAAGAAGAGGAGGTAGAAAATAATGTGTGTATTTGCACGGATGTTAGCTTCAGGGGATGCTCACAACTGTAAACATTTTAGAGTACTTGTGCCCAACACGAGACAGGGATAGCTGGTCTGGAGGATTGCTGGGGCTGCTCTGTGGTCGCAGAGCCTGCTTAACCCAGGCTGGGCACACAGCAACAAGCACAGATACATTCGGTGTGTTTGCCTGGGGAGCGTACCTATGAAGTTTGTGTGCTCATGCATTTCCCATATTCCTTGTGTTTACCTTTTTCTTCCTTCTCCCACACGCAACTGGTTAAGTATGGTGTGACTTTGTGGCCTGCCAGATTGGTGTAACATGCTTATTGCATGTCTTTAAGGGATGCTTGTGTGACAAGCGTGGGTGGGTGTTTGCTGGGTGCACGTAGCAATGCACACAGGTCCTGCTGGGTGCACTTACCGTGGAATGCATGGACTTCTGTAGAGTTTATGCCTGCAATAAATTTGGCGTTCATAAGCAGTCATGGGTACAGGAGTTGTTCAGGACAGTGTGTGTAGATGTTATTGTGCATGTTCAGTACATGAAGGGCACCTTAGGACAGACAAGTTTCTCTCTCTGTCCCTCCCTTGCTTTGACCTGCCAGCAAGCAGAGATAAACTCTATCTCATGGCAGCGTTCGTAGCTGAGTTTTCAGCTTGCTGTGTGTGAGCTTCCTCCCATCTTGAGAATAGCATCTTTAAGGGGCACCCGCTATCACGAATTGACATCTTCCCCCCTGCATTGGATCATAAAGGCGGAGGAGGTAAGTGGGGGAATTTGGTGATGGATAGATGGGGCAAGCTGGGCCAGCATTCATTCCTAAAGGCTGATTAGGTTTTAGGTGGGGTTAGTTGCTCTAAAATGAGCCCTTTGTACATTGTTGGAATCTGTGACCCAATCAGTGGGATGTAGCTGGAGGAGGTGGTGCTAATGAAGGCTGGTACAGCTGACAATAACTCCAGCAGAGGATGCTGGAGGGGGTACTGACTGGCACAAGAGGCATTTTCACATCTTTAGGTCGGCATAAGGTGTCTCAAAGGGCTGGTTCACATTATCAGCCCTGACTGTAGAAGATGTGGCTAGTTGTCCCCACTTGCTTTTCCCTACTGTCACCCATCAGTTCTGCAACAAAAGGTCAGGCTGCATTGCATTTGTCCTCATGACAGGATGGCACCTTGTGGTGCTACAATGAAGCATTACAGTGGGATCTGAAATTTGGGGAAGGTGGACACATGGGGCAGTGCAATACAAGGCGACATGGGGGTACATCTGAGGGATGCCCGCTGTTCCCCATCCTGGATGTTCTTGGAAAGGTGGTGACACATCTGCAGTGCACACGTGGACTGTGCTGTCAGGTCAGTGCTGCAGGCTGGCCTTGAGGAGCCTTGGCAGAGCTGCGTGGAGGGGGCAAGCCTGGGATCGTGGGCAGCTCCGGGTCAGGTTTGGGGTGCTTTGATAGAGTTAGGCGAGTGTGTTGCTAGGGCTGGGCTGTGCAGGTCAGGGTTGTGCCGCAGTAGCAATGCTGTGCAGGGTGCCAGGACCAGATGCTTGTCCCAGGGGCTAGGGCAGAGTTGCAATCACAGAGCTGCTGAGTTCCACCTTCTCCTGGAGGAGGTGGGAAGAGATGCCATGTGCTGGAGCAGCGGTGTAGGGTGCACAAGAACACTCCATGCCTCTGTCCCTGTGAAATGGACTCTGGTTGCAGCTCTCAGGAAGGCAGAAACACGATTTCTTTACCTTCCTTTTCTGACTTCCTTGTGCTCCCTGCAGTGCAACCCCCTTACTTCCCTCAAGCTCCTCTGAAGCACAACAGGTACCTCCTGCTCTTCAAACCTCTGAACACCTGGAACAGGGTGGGTGTATGTTTGTGCTCAGAAACTTGCCCAGTAGAGCTGATCGGTGAAAGGGAGTGTAGCACTGCACTCCGAGCTCTCATCAGGCAGGCTGAGGGAAGAAGCATGAAGGGAACTGGCTGCCTTGCAAAAAGCAAGGGCTTGTTCTTGAGCTGTGATTTAGGAAGTGATTATTCCCTGCTTCAGGATAGCAAAAGTTACCTGAGCTGCTTGCTGTGGGGGCCTTGGCCTTTCATACCAAGATAACCCCCCCAGTTGAATAGGCAGCTTGATGAGCTCAGTTTAACATTCCCTGTTTCCCCAGCTAGGCCCCTGTCTAAATAGGCGCTTCCCTCCCCCTGCCCCCCCCCCCAAAAAAAAAAAAAAAAAAAAATCAGCCATGGCTGTGGGTTATGACCAAACTGAGCTCTGCCAGCAGTCTTTTTCAGCCTGTAATGCACAAGCTGCAAGCAGCAGGAGAGATGGATGTGGCTGTCCAGAGGGAGAGAGGCAGTAGGGCTGCAACTCTTCTGAGGATCATCTCAATGTGTTGCAGTTTATGGCAAGGTTTCTCTCCAAGGGCCTCAAAGCAACCCGTTAAGCTTCTTTTAATTAGGCAAGCCCCTTACCTGGAGGTAGAAAAGTGTCTCTCCCACTTCCCACCCAGGGAAACTGAGGCATGGAGCAAGACTGCAGCGTGCCCAGTGGCACATGCAGGGGCTCAGCAGGAGAGCAACAGCTGAAGCACGACACTCCCCGTACTTGCTTCGCCACCGGCTGTCTCGGAAATCCCGGAGAACGGCTGGGTGCGGGTGCTGAGCCAGGGGTTATTGATAACTTTCTAGTCACTGCTTGGATCCTGCTGCCCTTTTCACCACAGATAGCGCCGCCTCCTTGATCTATAATCCCAGCTCCCTGCTGCCTTTCACTAGGAGTGCAGTTTTCCCCCTTACAGGTTGGGCCAGGGTTAGTGAGCAGAATCAGACTGTCATCTCTTTAAGGCTTTGGGGTAATTTTTATCTCGGGATATTGCTGCGTGTGTCTTGCATGATACCAAAGCTGCAGCAAGCAGATTTGAAGCATACTGAAAGAGTAATGCAAATTAGACCCACTGCATAACGGCTTCAGCAACTGTGAAACCTGTGATCTAAACGCAGGTTATCTGCTACGCTGACTTTATCTGCGTTAGGATCCCCTGTTTCGGCATGCAGATACTGGAACTGAACAGAAAGCAAGGGAGAGAGCGTGGCAAAGAGACCTGAAAGGGAGTCTCTCTCCTAGATGCTGAGCCCTTTAAGAAAGAAGGGGAAGGTAAGCTAGAGCCCTGAGATTTTAAGCTGGTTGTGCTGAGGCTGAAGAGAGGGCTATGGTAGCGCTTTAGATTTCTCCTTCCCCTGGCAAGAATGCTTCTAGCTGGGCAGTAGGGAAAAGGAGGAGGACGGAGGCCTGTGCAGGCTGAGCATGTTGGGCACGGACAGATCTCAGAGGCTGCGGGAGCCGGGAAAGGTAGGGCTTTGGAAGAAGGGTTTGCCTGTGTAGGGGCTGAGAGCAGATGGTGCTTGCTGTGTATGAGGAAGTCCTGTTTTCGTAGAGCTCGTAGTGCGAGGGCCGGCTCTGAGGCAGAGCAAAGGGCAGGGTAAATCAGGAGAACAGTGCCCTGGAATGATCAGTGTGAGCTGCATGCTGTTATTTAATGACCCCATTGCCGAGGGAAACCTTGGTGGCACTGATATTCAGGGAGGCAATATCTCCGGAAGGCAAAGGAGTGGGGCAGAAAAGCAGACTGAGATTCTGTCTGCTTTCAGCTCAGCCTTCCCTGTACATTATTTGTGCTAGCAAAAGTGTTCCTCCTTGACTGCCTCCAGAGTGTTTTCAGTTCCCTTTTCTCCTTCCCACCTGCCCCAGCAGTCCTCTCCTCCCCTCCTCGCTGTGCCAGTGCTGTCCAGCTGCAGCTCTTGCCAGCTAACCGCAATCGATGGAGGCAAGACGTACCAAGTAGCCTTGCCTGAAGGGGATATGATTTGTTGCTTTTCTTCTGGGGCCATGTGAGGTCTCTGGAGAAGAGGTGGGTTAAAGGAATTGCTGTTTCCCCATCAGCCCTGTGTCCCCAAATACCTCCTGTCGTGCTGTTGTTTGGTGCAGGCCTGTTAGCAAGTGGCCATTGTGCTCTCAGATACGTGCTGTTGGCACAGAGCCTCTGTGGCCTCGAAATCCCTATCTAGCAGCAACTTCTGGAGCAAGGGTTGACCACACCTGCATTCAGCTTGGCCAGGGGGATGATGGGATTGCTTTTGCATAATTTAGCAGTGTCCTGAATTATTTATAGTGCAGTTGTGCTCTGGAACAGAGTCTTCTCGCTTCCCGTGAGCGCTGGCAGAGAGGGAAATTTGTCAGGCATCCAGAGTCTATCACTTAGAGATGAGGAAGTGCTGTGGGTTTCCTTTCTGCCCATGTTTGTTTGCGTATGCCTCTGTGCAGCTGAACTGCCCTGAAAATCCAGTTCTGGTTTCCACATCACTCAGGTGTGTTGTACTGCAGAGCATCTCTGTGGCTTGGGACTCTGCAAGAGGTTCCTGAGTTCAGAGCCTTGTCTTTGCAGTAAAGAGACGGTGTCAAGCTGGAAACAGCGAATCTGGTGCTTGGATTTGGTCCCTGACTCGATTACAGTGCTGTGCTGTGGATCTGGGGCAGGGATCATCAGGACTGCTCTCTAAAATATTCAGATGCTTGAGAGCATTTTCTTTTAAAGGCCCATCTTGTCCTGCCAAAGTGTTTTTTAGCTTTGGCATGACACAGTCCATTGGACTTTACAAGAGATCATCAGGACCTGAAGACTTGAAAGATCAGGTGGTTGAGCAGCAAACTGTGCAGCTGAAATTCCCATCGTTTCTCAGTGATGAAACCCTGAAGAGCAACCAGTTGAGGGCAGAGGGAGACTGGGGCAGTTTTTTACAGGCTCTTGCAGCAGAGGAGCATCGTGAAGATGAGCTGGGTGGGCTGAGCACCCACCCTAGCTACGTATGAGCTTAATGCCCTTTGGCCCTCTGCCTTGCTGTGGCAGGTTGCTATACCACGGAGACAGGCTGTCCCGCTCCTGCCCTGCTTGTCCTGGCGACTTCAACATGACCACGGCTCCCCCCCTGCATTAGACATCCTTCTCGCTCACCACCAATTTTCATGGTGTGCTTACACATTAGTTTTGTCTTCCTCCTCTCCTTCTTTTCTGACCTGACTGTGGCAGCTGACTTCCCAGAAACAGAGTTCAATACAAATGTTTGTGTTACTGAAGACCTGAAAGGGGAGGGAAAGGGCTGAGGGTGGGGAGGGAAAGGAACTTGGCCTATAATCAAGTGATTGTGGCAGTAAACTGCTCTGTATACTGTACTATTGAGCAGAAATGCTCGGTTTCCCTGTTTTTATCTGCACAGTGTCAGTTTGTGGCTTTTGCATTCCGGGAAGAGTTGGCCAGACAATCATCAGAAGTCCCTTGGACAAGCTGTGCTGTCCCACCTGGCCCTGGCCTGGTTCTTGGGTTTTTCAGCCTGAAGCAAAACCCATTCTTTCATCGAAAGGTTTTACTTCTTGTCAGGGGCATCGGCAACTGGCTAAATGCAAAATTCCTCCTCATCCTTCTCAAAAAATAAGGCAATCTAAGGGAAGAATGTGAAGACAAATGGTCCCAAAACCTGTGTGATGTCCAGGATAGCATTTGATTTCACTGATGAAGACTAGCTCTCTCCCTCTTTCCTCATAGACCTGCTCCCAGTCCTTTCTGCTTGGTTTAATCTGGAGATCAGGGTACTGCTTTGCTTAGTGAAAGGGAATGTTTGTACAGAAGTAGTAAACATATTGTTGAGACCCAGGCCTGCTGCAATGCCTGTAAACAAGATCCAGCCGTCTGTGGGAGGCAGAAGAGAGATTTATGTGACCCTGAGTTAAGTGCATTAGGAGGCTTTTGATTTCATTCTGGGAAACTGCCCCTTTTTGTGGTACCATATGCCTGTTACCGGCATAGAGCTGTTACTGAAGATTTGATTCGTGTGGATTTAATCCGAGGGGCTGTGATGCTGCAATCAGAAGGATTACATAAGCAGGGGGTTGACTCTGCAAGCCGGAGCCCGAGGTGCTCTGCAGAGCTCCTGTGCCCTTTGTCCACCCCAGAGGTGGGAGTCCGGGCTGATTCACTTCTGCCTTGGGGCAAGGCATTGAAGAGCTCTGCCTATCAGCACTTTCTTTCTGAAAATAATAACAAAGTGAAGTGGCAGCGGGGGATCCAGGCGGCACTGTGTCGAGGTCTTGCCTAAGTCTTGAAAGAGGAAATGAAGAACAAAGGCAGAAGAGACAAATAAATAAGGGTCTGTTCTTGGTCCAAGAAGAATTCCCATGGGTTCGTGTAACGTTCTCGGGAAGACATGACACTCCCAGGGCTGGAGTTAGTTTTTGAGAAATAAAAGGGAAGGGGAAAGAGGTGAGAGAACGAGGCAGGGCGGGGGGGGGTCGGGGATGGAGAGGAGAGGAGAGGAGGAGGGAGAGACACCCTAGAGAAACCTCTCAGCATGGAGTCAGGTTTCTCCGGCTGTTCCCGGTGAAGAGGGGTTAATGCTCTTTGCATGGGATTGGCTGGTCACCAGACATTCAGAGAAGAGGGGGATCTGGGGGCTGCCAAGCGGGACCCCTGTGGCCTGAAAGGAGGGGAGGAGGGGAAGGAAGAGGCTGGGAAGGCTCTTCCAAACAGTAATAGATCGGCTACTGTGGGAAAGTGAGTGCACTGCCAAACCCCAAGTGGTTGGTGATGGATGGGGGAGGAAAGAGGGCGGGGATGGAGGGCCAGCTCTTCTCTGTGGCCACTAGGATCTTGCTGCTGTTCCATGGCCTCTCTTTATTTATTGTCTTCCTGGGGTTTAATTACTCCCCTCCTTGATCCGTCTTGGAGAGCTTTTATCCCAGGGATGCACAAACAACTGCCACCCGCTTCAAAAATAGCTGGAGGCAACGTGGTTTCTGCCTGCCTGCGTGGGTCTGTGCACTCTACCCATCACCATGGCATCAAGTGCTTCTTTCCTCCTCCTTTAACCACCTCACTCTGGGCCCACAGGGCACCCACCTCACCTTCTTCTGGGCTGTTCAACCTGCATCTCTCTGTTGCTTGGGCTGTCACCTGGTCCCCAGGAACTCTCCTGCTTTCCTTTGCACAGGGTTTATGTGCATGGTCTGGCGCATGTCTGCCATGTGCTCTTCACCCATGGGCCCTCAGCTCTGAGGGTAATCTTGATGGCCCATTTTGGTGCTCTTCTCAGGATTTGTGACTTGTAGTCCACTTGCTTGGCATACATGGACTGCCTGCCAGGGTCTGCTTTGAAAGCAGTTACCTGCTGCTGCTTCTTCCAGATCCCTCCTTGAGGGATCCTTCCCTGATGCTGCTGGGAGGAGTTAGCGAGGTCATGGTAGTTGAACAGTGCTTAAAAAAGTCCTGTAATTTTGAGTGTCTGAGGATGTATCAACATGATACCACAGTTTTGGTGAGAAGTGAACGGGTAAAATAATTTAGAAAGTTTCTGCTGGTCAGCTGCTTGTTCCCATGCCTAGGCACTTTTCTTGAAGGTTATTTTTAACCCAGTTAGATCTGCTGCTGATTTGGCTTTACAATGCAGACTTTCATACGATTGACAACTTGAATTCATACAACTGACAACTGAGGGGTGGTGAGCTGTGAAGGTGGTGAGTGAGGGGAGAGAACCTATGAAACAACAGCCTGTGCTACCACACGCCTCACTTGAGGTCTCTGAAAGCATCATTTTCTTTTATCTTCAGACAAAATGGTTTTGTCCTGTCCCTCTCTGCAAGACACCGAGACTAGCTGGGAGTTCTCACATAATTCTTTGATTAACCCATGGCCTGTCTGAGGACATAAGTTGTTTTTTTGTGTAGTTTTATCCCTTTTTCCTTTCCTATTCCTTGCTTCATGATGGAGCATTCCTTCCCTGTAAGACACCAAAGTCAAGAAGCAAAAGAACTAGCCAACTCCATTTTGCACTGATGCAACCGCTGCACACTTGAAGCAGTGAGCAGCAGCAGTACTGTATTTGGCTGAGAGAAAGGCCTTGCCTCCTTGGTGTGTGTGTACTGCAGAGTGCAATGAGCAATGCCTCAGCTCACCCTCTGATGTCCTGAGAGACCTGATCTTGGAGCCAAGTGGTGGTGCAATCTCCAGGGCCATCACAGTAGTCTTCGTGGAACCAGATGTTTTGAGGATACAGTAAGCAGGGTTGAGGAAGAGTCCTTCTAGGATATCAGGCGTAAGTGAAAGAGAGAAGAGGATAGGAGAAGTGCCGCTTCTCCTTTAGCGGAAAGAGCGCCTAGACTAGTGGTGCTGAGAAATTAAAACTGTGGCTTCTGAGAGCGTGTGAAGGATCAGAGTGTGCTGAGGCATCTCTGGAACCACGGAAATTCCTATGGTGAGGCTGACTTTAGCTGGAGAGAGGAGATTAGTTACAAGGGAGCCCAGTACAGCTGAAGGATACTGAGAAGAATATTTGATAGATTCCAGTGGAGTTGGAAATTCAGCTTGAAGTTTTCTTTAGCATGCAGTACTGTACCCTTGTGATGTCCAAGTACTTCTTGGATAAAATTAAATTGGTGTCTCATAGGCCATTATTGAATTTCAGTAGAGTTTTCTAGTCTTCTCTGAGCAGATCTTCTTTTAAACCGGGGGCTGGAGAATTATATAATTATGCTGCTATTAGTATTATGGTAGTTACAGTATGAACAATCTGTTCGAGTGGAGGGTTTTATAATGGACTCTGAAGGTGTTCAGATGCTGGTCTATTCTGTTGACTTCTGGCAGATCAGTCTTGAGCCAAAATCCTGTCAACAAAGACCACTTTATCTCCAGGTCCTGTGTGCTCTGTATGGAGGGTTAAGAGCTGCTTTGTTCCAGAGTCTACAGCTATCTCACTGTGGCTGGAGATGTGGCATCTAGAATAACCAAGGCTTAGTCCACCAAAGAGGAGGACAAGACACTTGAAAGAACAGTTGAAACAGTGAAAGCCCGTGGACAGCATGGAGTCCAAAGGCACTATGCTTCCAGGAGTTGAAGAGGTGAGCAGCCACAGTACTTAAAAAGCTGGAGGCTTTGTATTGCGTCCATCTTAGTTTCTGTATGCAGCAGATTGTAGCTACTGGCATGGAGCACTTTGGTTTCCTACAAGAACATGTAGGAGAAGACACCTGTTTTCTTTCTGACCACAGATGCTTCTGGTCAGTTGAGGCCTGGCAAGGCCTTGCACACAATCCTGAGGCTTGTGGTTGACATGATGTACATCATGTGTCTGCCTTCAGTGGGAAGGGGAAGGCAATGCCTTGGTTTCTCAGCTGCGCTCTCACCTTCCCTGGCCAACCTCACCTTAGCCTTGTGTAGATTCACCCTTTAGCTGTCTTTTTTTTTTCCTGCATCCAGTTTTCTTCCTGGCTTGATGACACCCATTAATGGTGTGTGGATGGCAGCTCTGGAAGTCAAATGGATGCTGTGGTTGGCACCCTGTTGAGAGTGGTCACCTTGTATCTCTGCTCACCTCCCTGTTGAAAGGGAGGGAAGATGCTTAGGACAAAGCCTGGCTCTCCCTTAGCCTGACCTTACTTGGAGAGTAACTGTACTAGATGGCTTGCTCCAGCTGGTTGTGCTGGCAGCAAGTCAGTGGCACCTTGTGGTCAGTTGCCTCGAAGCTGCAAAGGAAACGCATAGCATGAGGTATTGCTGTTTTGCATTAGCACTGTGGGCAGCAGCTCTTGATGAAGGTCATGGAAGAATGTTGTATTCTGTCCTTGGAACTTGAACAGAAGCAGATATGGACCTGCCTGCATTCAAACCACCTTGTACTGTGACTCCGCCAGAACTTTCTGCTGACATTCTCCTAGCTTGCAGTCCCTGAAAACACCGTGGCATCCTTCATGTGAGAAATGCTGAGCCCTAGGTACTTTCTGGTACATCCCGCTTCTCTCCACTTTCCCTGCTGTCCAGCTTTGTAGGATAATCTTCTCTTCCTATCCTTAAGCAAAGTGCAGTCCTGCTGTCCCTGAGCTAGTCACATTTCAGTTGTAGACAAATAGTAAGTTTTATAGTTTCTCCTTACTTCTGTGGGTATTTGCAGGACAAAAGTAACTTTAGAGTGTTTTGAGGTACTGTGACCCGATGCATGTTGTGATTCCTGTGCTCTGTGGATGGCAGGTAGACCTAGTACTTCAGAAGTGTGGAGCCTGTTCATTTGTCTCTAGCTGGAGCAGAGAGAGAGAGTTTGGCCCTCAGTGTGGAGCGGGGGATGGAAGTCATGCTGGATTTTAATCTGCTGTGTGAAAGCGATTCTAATTTGAATTGTTGCTTTGTGTTGAAGTGTCTGAGTGATGGGCAAATATGTTACTGCATGGGTGTTATGGGATAACTTTAGGCAGAGGAGATGAGCATCTCTGTATCAGGGGAAAAACAGAAGCTTCTACTCTGACTTGTCCTCCACAGCAGCTTTCCTCCTGTAACCATGGGAGAGGGCTAGGGAGTCTTGAGTCCCGTGCCCTAACGAGATGGAGTGTGGGGTATCGTGCATCCAGCGGCCTCTTGCATGGCCTCTTGCCAGTGTCCTCCAGAAGAGAACATTAGGACTGGTGAACTGCCAGCTCCTAGCGGTGCATATCTTTCTCTCTGGCTCCTTGAAAAATCAGGATATGATTTCAGGATGGTATAAATCAACTGGTCACTTGATATAATGGCAAAGTAAAACAGTAACAGGTGCCTGGGGGATAACTCATATGCATACCACTTCCAGCTTTCCTCCTTCTCTGAAAGCTCTTCCCCTGCATGGTAGAGACATAACTTCAAGCAAGGAAATATCAAAGGGATCCCTTACAAAAAGAAGCTTTCAGCTGGTCTTGCCGTGACTGAATGTTGCTGAAGTGGTTTATAACTGCGTGTTCCCTAAAGAGCTTTGTCTTAATGGAGCTGACTGTCCATACTCTTCCTGGCTTTGTCTTCTACTTGAACATTAAAGCTTTTCTTGCTGTTGTTTTTAACCTGACAGCAACTTGATCACTCTCCCTGAGATCAAGTTGACTTTTTTCCCCCTCCTCACTCGAAATTGTCAGAAGGGAGATATCTCTTCTTGCTGTTTTCTATGTTCCTGGTAACTGATGGCTGCTTTGTGACAGAGCAGCTGGGCTCTTTTATGACAAGCTGAGGTGTCTCCCTGACTGGTACCTCCTTTCTCATTTCCACCACACGTAAACGTTCTGGATGGGGATGGTGGGTAATAACATCTTCCTCCCCTGCTGGTCTTTGTCTCCAATTAGCTACCACTCAAAGACACATCTTTCACTGCAGCGCTGATCAGAGTATATGGGAAGGGATATGTGACTGATGGTTTCTCGCGTCTCAGCCCACCCAAGGGTGCATGAGTGCTCTCCACTCCCCGGCAGAGGAATCCCTGGCATGTGAGAATGGAGGTGGTTCCCAGGGAAGAGGTTTTGAAGAGGACACAGCTTGCTTGTTTGCTTCCCTCCTTTTAGGAGGGGATAGGAAATGTGTTCATGTTCCCACTCCCTAACAAAGGCAACTGAGCAGTGAAAATTGCCTCCTGGGACATGTCAACAGCGAAACAGCAGAGGGTACTGCAGGGCCAGCTTGCTTTGGCAGAGCTGCAGAGGAGGGCTGGGCGCACCAGCCCAGCTCTCCCAGGCGCAGACTGCAATAACAGGGAGGCAACGCAGCCATGCACGGGCTGAGTTTTGCCAGTGGGTGAAGAGCTGCAGAGCTGTCCTGAGCCTGACAAATATTGATGTATGCAAATGTCAAGTGAGGAAAATATGCTTTACTTCCTAAAACCGTGTGTCCTGCTGTGTTGACATGGCATACCACATCCCAGAAAGTGAAGCAGTTTGTTGAATGTCAAGAGTTACAACCTTTTGTCTGGGAATTTACCATGGCACACGGAGCATCACAGCCATCTGGGAAGAAGATGGAGATGTGCCTTGTGTGACTCCTCCAGCACCTGTCCTCTGTGCTGGGCTGGCCCGGAGGAAGCTGGCTGCCGTGCATTTGTGTGTCCTGTAGGAACTGGAGTGAAACTAGCATTACCTGGCAGCCATTGGGATTGCCTTATTGGAGCATCTCGGGTTTCAGCGTCTGAGAGAGCGACCTGACGTCTGGAGGTAATGCCTCGGAGAAAGTGCAGGACACCTGATCAGAGAAAGCTGTACTAATTTACCAGTGAGGGGCATTTTCTCCTGACAGCCAGTTGCTGCTAATTTAGTGTTTTCAGCTTCCTTGTGCCCTTCTCTTCCCCACGCTTCAAGACAGAGCAAAAACTGGTGACATGCAAGGAAAAGGCACTGGATACTCCAGCAAGACATTAATGGAGCCTTAAAAACAAAGAAAACCCAACCAAACCAAAMCAAAACAAAAAAACCCTCAAAACCTGGACACAATGAGATGCTTCTCAGGGGCCCCTTGTTTTGCCCCCATGAAGAAAGCTTGACAGCGAACCCTGGGATGGTCCTTTATGGCTTTGAACAGGAGAGCATCCAGCCCCTTCATGGCTGGGCCACCACAGAGATGGCCTCCCACCAGCTGGGCCATGACCAAGCATGTGAGGCCAGGCTGCGGGGCCGTGGCAGGTGGCTGCAGGAGGCAAGGGCCTGCCCTGGTGTGGTCCCCTGAGGAGAGCCGCCATTTCCTCCTTCCCAGCCCACCTGACAAGATGGCCTCCTGGGAGTGCACAAAGCAAGGACTTTGCCCCTCCGCTGACCTGTGTCGTGTCAAAGTATATCAAAAATCGTAATAAGTATTAACAAATAGGATCACGCTCTCCCTTTTTTTGGTTTGGTGGTTTTTTTTTTTCCTTTTAATTTTTTCTCCCTCTCATGGCAATGCTGTAACTTCTCCGCCAGCTTCAGGCCTGCAGCTCCCCCCTTTCAGAGCTTGACGTGGGACTCCTCACGCTGCCACCCAAGCATGGGAGATGGCATTGGTGGACAGTGGTTCTCCCTAAAAGGCAACTGCAAAGTGTCCAGGAACGCTTGTCGCTGAGCTGTAAGGTGGTCACTTCAGACAACCCTTCTACCAAAGTCCGTATCGGATCCATCTGTAGAGAGCCAGATACGTCTTCCTTTGGGCAGTTGCCATCTGTCTAAATGCTTTATGGCTTTTCACTTTAGTATTAAATTCTCTCCAAGTTAATCAGTAGACACGCTTTGCTGTATTTTACTTAATACCCTCTGAAGCAGTGGGAGTGGGCTGGGTGCTTCTTCCCTCTGCTCCTGCCCCAGGACACGTGTCGGCTGTGAGGAGCCCTGGGACAGCCCCTGTGTGGGGCTGGTGGCATGGGGCGGCTCCCTGTGCCCCCCAGGACAGGGGACTGCCTCCTGTGAAGGCATCGCCAGCACCGTTGCTGGGTGGGAGGATTTATAAGTGACGGCATGGGGTGTGTGGTGCCTCTCAGGAACTTTGGCCCTGGGAGGGGGGCGGAGAGCTGCCAAGGGGGAGCGTGTTGTGGAGGGGGCACAGTGGTGCGTGTGGCATGCATGGGGCTCAGAGGGGGTCTCTGCCTCAGCCTGCTGCTGCACGGAGGGTTGCATGCTCCAGGGAGGAGAGGACAGCCTCTGCGTTGCAAAGGGCTTTTGGGTGACCTTGTTCCCCAGCCCCCCTTTGCCCAAACCTTCCCTTCCCTAAACTGCAGAAGGTGAGCGCCTTTTCTCCTTTTCCTTGGCGAAACATTGGGTGAGCTTAATTTTTTTCTTTCTTTCTTTTTTTTTTTTTTTTTTTTTTTTTTTCCCTTTTTTTGTTTTGTAGTCTTCAATCACTTCTCTGCCTGACAGCAGCTCTGTGCTCCCTGCCTGGGCTGGAGGAGGAGAGGTGGTGTAGGGAGAGGATGAAGGCAGTATTTCGCGTTGTTTGGAGGGAAGGGCTCTGCACTGCTGGTTTCTTGCTGGCCTGACATGGATCCATCATGATGGCACAATATTACCAGTGGAGACAGCTAGGTGTTTATTTTAGCCACCTTGATCCAGATGCAAAAAAACCAGCATCTGGTCCACAGAAAATGAAAAGCAAAGGGCAACATTTGGAGATACAGTGGACTTGAGAAGGACGGGAGAAGAGTAAAAGTGACAGAATCTTTTTTTTTTTTTTTTCTCTCTCCTGTTCCCCACGTGAACTTGGGTAGCATTTCCTAGGAACAAGGGTGATTTTTAGGGCGTGTGTTGAGCAAACACTGAAAAGGTCTGAGGAGCGTAGGTGTTTTCCTGGCTCTGGCAGCCTGGCTAATGATCTTGATCCTTTAAAACTGCCTCTCTTACACCATGTTTCAACTGTGTACCCCCTATGCCCTCTCATGCCTCCTGCTCTCTGTTTTCTCTTCATCTTCCCCCAATCCTCTGGTGATGCAGGGCATGAGGAGGCCTACGTTCACTTTGTTTCCATTGATGAATAGGGACAAATCTGCCAAGTTCAGTGAGTTCGTTAGATCATGAATTCCTGTTATTCTGGATTTCCTGTCTTTTTACCCTGTCACCTTGTCTTTGTGAGTTTGTAAGACTGTGACTGATCTAGAAGAGGTTCTGCTTGGTGTAACCCAGCTGAGGTGAAGCTCTGCCATCTTCAGTGGGCGGGGGGAGTAGTTCTTGGATTCGTCTTGAAAGATGCATGCTGAATTTGGACCAGCTTTCTGCCATCCCCAACCTGTCTTCCTACCAGTGGTAAACTTTTTACACCTCAGTAACTATTGAATGTGACTTTCCTTTTCATGGCTTTTCCACAGGATGAAGATGAGACGCCATAAGCTCTTTCTGACTCTCTGCATGGCTGGTCTCTGCCTCATCTCCTTCTTGCACTTCCTCAAGGCCCTTTCCTATGTCACCTTCCCCCGGGAGCTGGCTTCGCTTAGTCCCAACCTCGTCTCCAGCTTCTTCTGGAACAATGCCCCCATCACGCCTCAGGTCAGCCCTGAGCCAGGGGGTGCAGAGTTCCTCCGCACACCCCTGTACTCCCACTCCCCCTTGCTCCAGCCCCTGCCTCCCAGCAGAGCCAGCGAAGAGCTGCACAAAGTTGAGTTTGTGCTGCCGGAAGACACGACAGAATATTTTGTCCGTACCAAAGCCGGCGGCGTTTGCTTTAAACCAGGCACCAAGGTGTTGGAGAAGCCACCTGTGGGAGGGCGGCCGGAGGAGCGAGCGGATGGCGCAGCCTCGGGGCGGCTGGCTCGCAAGCCGCTGAGCGCCAAGGGGACCAAGCGGCGTAAGTGGGTGGAGTGTGTGTGCTTGCCAGGCTGGCACGGCCCCAGCTGTGGGGTCCCCACTGTGGTTCAGTACTCCAACCTGCCCACCAAGGACCGCCTCGTGCCACGGGAGATCCCTCGGCGGGTCATCAACGCTATCAACGTCA
Source organism: Phoebastria nigripes (assembly GCA_035582835.1). Lineage (NCBI taxonomy): Eukaryota > Metazoa > Chordata > Aves > Procellariiformes > Diomedeidae > Phoebastria > Phoebastria nigripes. The sequence goes on from JAYKAV010002777.1 coordinate 1,177,502, forward strand.
ACCATGAGTTTGACCTGCTGGACGTCCGCTTCCATGAGCTGGGAGACGTGGTGGACACCTTCGTGGTGTGCGAGTCAAACTTCACGGCCTACGGAGAGCCACGGCCCCTCAAGTTCCGTGAGATGCTCCTCAATGGCTCCTTCGACTACATCCGCCACAAGGTGCTCTACGTCTTCCTGGACCACTTCCCCCCTGGTGGCCGCCAGGACGGCTGGATTGCTGATGATTACCTGCGCACCTTTCTCACCCGGGACGGCATCTCTCGCCTCCGTAACCTGCGCCCGGACGACGTCTTCATCATCGATGATGCCGATGAGATCCCGGCCCGCGACGGCGTGCTCTTCCTCAAGCTCTACGATGGCTGGACGGAGCCCTTCGCCTTTCACATGCGCAAGTCGCTCTATGGCTTCTTCTGGAAGCAACCAGGCACCTTGGAGGTGGTCTCGGGCTGCACCATGGGGATGCTCCAGGCTGTCTATGCTAACGATGGGATCCGTCTGCGGCGCCGTGAGTACTACACTATGCCTGGCTTTCGGCAGTATGAGAACAGCACAGGACACATCCTGGTTCAGTGGTCGCTGGGCAGCCCCCTCCACTTTGCTGGCTGGCACTGCTCCTGGTGTTTCACCCCGGAGGGCATCTACTTCAAACTCGTGTCAGCCCAGAACGGTGACTTCCCCCGCTGGGGTGACTACGAGGATAAACGAGACCTCAATTATATTCGGGAGTTGATCCGGACTGGTGGCTGGTTCGATGGTACTACGCAGGAGTATCCCCCTGCCGACCCCAAGGAGCAGATGTACGCTCCCAAGTACCTGCTCAAGAACTACCAGCGGTTCCGCTATTTGTTGGAGAACCCCTACCGAAAAGCAGAGGGCGCTGGGTGAGGCCACCGGGGCTCACGTGGGAAACCAGAACTTCACAACAAAGGGAAAGAGTCGGGTGTTTTCATCTGTTCCTTTCTTTTTTTGTTTTCTTTGGCTCTGGGTGGGGTGTGCCATTTCTCCCAGGTCTCTGCCCTCCCTTCCTTCCTTCTCTTTTTCCCTTCATGCCAGGGTGATGACCAGAGACATGAATTCCTCAGTCATGTGAAGGGAGGCCTGGGCACGAGGAAGAGAGACGGTGGGGACCTACTCTGGCAGTAGCATAAAGACTTTCCTGCATCTCCCAGACCTCTCCTGCTGGCTGGAGAGAATCTCTGCAGCCAGCTGGCGCGTTTTCCTCTGGGGGAGGCTGGGAGGGTCCCATGAGAAGAGAGGGCAGCTGTTCCCATCCACCCTCGTCCTTTGTGGATTGGAGCAAGCACAGATGCGAGCCTGGGCTATTCAGTGAGCGTGTGAGTCAGCAGGCACAAACCGATGCGAGTGGTCACGTGTGCAGATGTGTGTCAGAGGCATTTTTTGGATGACTGAATGTGCAAAAGCATCTCAGTATGCGTTTATTTTTTGTATACCTCTATATTCAAAGAGTATTTTGGGGAAGGGAACTCCTTTGCTTCCAAGGTGTTCTCCCCATGATGCAGCCTTCTCCTGCAGGCTTAACGCATCTGCCCTGGGCTGTATCTTGCCCTGATGCGCTATCAGTCCTGGAGCAGGCAGATGGGAAGCAGAGGAGAAACCTGATTTTTTTTTTCTTTTTTTTTTTTTTTTTTTTTTTTTTTTTTTTTACCTTTAACTCCTTTTTCACCCCTGCCCCCACAACACTGCACTGGCTTGGCCCACAGAAGCTGAAGCATCTTCCCTGCAATACATGCTTCTATTGGGGCTGGGATAAGCTGCAGGGGACTTAATCAGATGGTGGGAGCGTATGTTTACAAGTGCATGGTTTCCTATGTGCATGAGTGCTAACATGCATGGTTTTGGTATGCACGTGGGCGTTCGTTACCAGTATTGGGGGGGGAAGGGGACATAGTTGGGCTTGGGTGTGTGTGCTTTCAGGAAATGGTGGGATCCAGAAGCTGTGATCTCTGTCTCGGCATGGATGACTTTTTGGGGAATTCATAGAAGGCCAGGGAGAGCATTGGCTCTCGATAGCAGTGCTACACACATGGGACCATTGCATGTCCCTCTGGCTGCCTGTGCAACCCTGTGGGCTGTGCCTGTTGCAGGGCTGCTGCTTACACGTGCTGTCTATTCCTTCTTGCCATGGGGTAAAAGGGAGAGGAGAAGGACAAAGCTCTGAGTAAATGATGGGTGCTGTGGGGAAACACAAAGCCTGTCAAGGCACAGGATCCGTCTGCTCTTAGGGTGTGAGGGAGCTCATGGAGAAAGGGGCCATGGGCAGACTCCCCCTGGGGCCAAGAGACTGTTTTGGGACCATCATGCAATCCAGAGAGCATATGCAGCCCACACGTGCAGCCTGGGCCATGCAGACAAGACTAAGCAGAGGAGGGGGCATCTAGGAGGACACTAGTTGCAGCTGGTTGGGCCAGTGTCTGCTCAGAGTTTGTCAGTGATGGGTAGCCATGATCTGGCCTGTTGTTGTATTGGATTGATTCAGCTCATTGAGGAGGCAGATCCACATCTTCACCCTTACCTTAGCAGATGGTTTGAAGGGGTGCCCAGAGCTTGGGCTGTAGTGGGCAGAGGGTGAAAAACATGATGAACATGCTCTGTTAGCCTTGCAGTGGAAAGACTGGCTCATGTTCCAAGCAGAGAAGCGAGGAGCGTATGGGGGAGGAGGAGGAAAATGTTGGCATAAGGAAGAGTGACCCTGACATCAGGCCAGCTGTGCTGAAGCGGGAGGGTTTCCATTGCCATTCCCACCCTTGTGCCTCATTCCTATCTCTGTATCTCTCTCTTTCTCCCTCCTATTCCCCTCTCTAGAGAAGTGAAAAACATCAAGAAAAAAAAACTTGATTGCCTAATAAGACTGAGACTGGAACAGAATGAAGATGAACATCTTTTTCTGATCAAACTGAAATGGAGTTCATCTTAGCTCCTTCCATATCTCATGTGCCATAACGCCTGCTTAGAAGAACTGAAGGAACCTCTTTGTTTGTTTGTTTGTTTTTTGAATCGCTGTTCTCACTTCTGCTGTGTCTTCCCCACAGGTAGAAAAGCCCCTTTGGGAACTGAACAGAGGGAGAAGCTTTGGTAGACAGAACGCTCTTCCCCTGAAGGGAAGCTGTGGCTCTTCTAAGTCCAGACTTGTCAATGCAGCAGGAGGGAGTCTTGTCACAGTCACGGGGTCCTTGTGCCAAGCAGCTGTGTGGTGGTCTTGGGCTTAGAGAGATTATAGAGAAGTGGGGACCCAGCTGAGAAAGGAGGAGCCTGCGTTGAGCAAGATGAGAGCAGTAGCACTGAGGCTGCAGCACGAGGGGAACATGCTTTCCCCAGGGGCAGCTGGAGGAGAGCAGGTGTGTTAGCTCATGGGATTCAGTAGCAGGAAAGTATGGAAGGAAGAACCTATTTTTCATTTTTACTCTTGGAAGGGAGCCTGAGATCTACTCTCAGACCATTGGCTTTGCCTTATCTCAGTGACAACAACACAAGCCCAGCGCCAGGCCTTGCTGAAGACAGGAGAGAAAGAGAAGTCAGTCTTTGCTTGGGTGCTTTGGCAGCACCAGAGCCCCGCGAAGCGGCATAAAGTGCATGCATGCTGGGGGTGCACCTCATTATCTTCTACAATGGGAGCAGCATCTCCCCTGATACCAGCCCTTCCTGTGCATGGGCGTCCTTGGGGATTTTTAGTGCACTGCAAGTCACGTTTTCATCACTGAGGTATGGCCCTTGCCTCTTGGGAGTTTCAGATGAGCCCACAGCTGCAATATCTGGCTCTTCTACTCCTGAAGCACATCCTGTTACCTTCTCTCCCCCTCTCCTCCATTATTTGTTCCATCATTCTCTGCCTCTCCCTCTGAATTGCCTCTCCCTTCTTCCCCCTTGGGCAGGAGGAGAAGGTCCTGCTGGAAAAGCAGCGCTGGGGCTCTTCTGCAGGACCCTAGCCCTGTCCTCCTCCTGGACTTACTCACTTCCTTATTCTTAGGAAATTAAATTTAAAACAGACTTCTGTTGTGGTGGGAAGAAGGGACTTACAGATTAAATGCATTCTTTTTTTTTTTCTTTTTTCTCTTCCTCAAGAATCGTTTAAACATTTTTTGATTTAAGGCCAAACCAGTCAATGTTTCTGTCTTAATTTGTCTGGCTAACCCTGTGTTTATTATCCTTAGGGAGCGAGAGTCCTTGTCATTAAAAATCTTCCTTCTTGTCCCTGGAGGGGATGGGGACTAGCAAGCTGACTTTTGCACAGTGATTTCCCAAGGTGGTGGCTTGCCCCTCTGTCCAGCCTTTCCTGTACTGCCGCGCTGGGACCTGCATGGTCAGCGCGCAGCAGGGACAGCCACCCTCCCGGACAACCTCCACAAGAGGGAACCCAAAAGCATGTGGGTGTGTGGGATGGTGAGAGGGGCAAAGGAGGAGGCAGGTTTGTATCAGGTCCTCATTTCCCAACGCTGAACTCTTTGAGGTGGGCGTTGAGGCTCCTTGATCTTGTCTCAACCAGGTGCTGAGGTTTGAGAAGGGAAGGACTAAAAAACCGTGTCCTGCCCCTGGGCTGGAACTGGGATCAGACCACCAGAGCCCAATGTCTGTTGGTTGCTGCAGCCATGAGCAGTGAAGCCATGTGCCTGCTGCCTCTCTGGGAGTGAAGCTGTCTGGTGGAGGGCAGGAAAGCATCGCCGGCCTTTCCCTGCAGCCCTCTTCAGCTCTGTGCTTTTTCTTGCCCAAAACCTTTCCACCTTCAAATTAATTGGTGCAAAGGAGGACCAGGTAGTAGATGAAACAGTGTGTGGCATCCCCAAGCCCTGCACTTCTTTCTCTCTGCCCATCTCTGTTCTTGTCTTTCTCTGTGCTTTCCACCTAAAAAACTGATTGTGTGCCTATGCATGGCTTTGGGGTGGGGAACTCATCTTCCTCCTTCACCCCAAGGGAAGGGAAGGTTGTGGGCTTAGGCGGACCCTCAGCAGGTGAGCTTGCTAAAGCAGAGGGAACAGGGCAGGTTGGCTGTCTTTGCCCCTCCAGAGGACTGGGGGTAATGCTGTACCCAAATGACGGACAGAAAAGCTTGGGGTGTTTTTGTGCCTGTGTGGTTCGTATGAAGGACGACACACTCAAGTCCGCTCTTGCTGTTGCTTTCTCTGATCCCTGTGTCCTGCTGAGGTGTTTGCTGTCATGCAGCTCAGGCCAGCTTGCTTTTCATGTCTCTGTGGCAGGTAAACGAGGGGACCTTCTGGCCTCCAGGTAATGTATGAGTTGGGGTGGGGGGAGAGTGTCAGAGCAGAACAGGTATTTGTTCCCCTCTGCCCCCCTTTGGTCTATCCTTGTGGGATGGTACTGTCTTTTCCCCTCCCGAACATCCCCCGGGCTCTGTCCCTGTCTCCCAGCTCCTGCCAGAAATCTCCGTGGCTGCTATGCCTCTGCACTGTGAAGACACATGTCCAGGGTCACCCCTGGTCTGATTAGTGAACACTGGTGGTGAGGAGGGAAGGGATGGCTTGTCCTGGCTTCACTGACCTCAAACCTTGGTGAGAAAGGAGGGAAGTGAGTGGGAGAATGGATCCTGAATCCCTCCATCGTTGTGTTCTCCCCACCCCCCCAAAAAACCTCCCTTCTGATTTCTGAGACGTTGGACAAACTTGCTCTTGTTATGGAAACAGAGGGGGGCTGGAGGTAAGGGGGTGGCAGGAGGGGCTCAGATCCAGCACCGAGAAAGGAGAGCTGTTTCTAATGCAATACACTGACATTTAAAGCTTTGGGGACTACAGATGATGGCTTAAGAAGGGATCTGAAATACTCTGAGGCTAAGAATTCAAACCACTGTTTTTTCCTTCCTGTGCGGATGATGATGCAGTATCATCCTGGAGGTGGTCCAGCAGCACTTCTGAGCCTGGGGTCCACCTGGACCTACTGGTGGTGTTGCCCCTGAGGTGGCCCCAGGACACCCTGCTTTGGCAAAAGAATGCGTGGACTTGCCAAAAATAAAATAAAAGAAAAAAAGAAAAAACAGGAGTGTCTGCAAAGCTCCTTTCCACTCTGTAATTTATAAACAGCAAGTAATAATGGACTTTTTGTAAGGATAAATCAAATGTACATTCTGAAATCATTTTCTCTGTAAATGGTTGGATTTCATTTCACCCTTAAAGGGATGCTTAAAAGGAGGAGATAATAATAAAAATAAAAAAATTTACAAAGTATGAAAGGAAACCAAGGAGTGTGTGTGTGGCGGCTTTTATTTCTGATCACCTGGTAGAGGGGCTGCTGGAAAACAGAGCAAGAGAAGTTGCTGCTTCCCACCTTGGCAGGACCGTGTTCCTGAGGAGCGAGATTGAGGGGGAGCCCGCCTGTTTTGGGGAATGATTCTTGATTTTGTGGGCCCAGGTCAGACCTAATCTGCATGTTAGGTGAGTATGAACATGTACAGGCACACGAGCAGGGAACGATGGCTGCGAAGTGGCTCTTGGAAGAGCTGGTGGATGTGGGAACCAGCATCAGTGCTCATTAAATGGTCCCTTGTCACCATCTCCCCTGCCTTGGATGCATCCACTTTTTCAAGTAAAGCCATGGAAAGCCTGGGGCCCCAAATTAAACCTCCCCACTGCAGAAATGTCTCTCTGGTGGCTGACTTTTGGCACGCTGTGTGAGAGAACGCGACCTCCTTGTTATAGCTTATTTTTAAACCCTTCATGTAATTTTGGCTGTTCCCATTACTCAGTATCAAAGCTCGGTCCTGCTCTGAATCCTCCTAAGCATCTGGCCTCAGCAGTCCCTTTGGCAAGGGCCTTTCACAAGCTCATGTGCCATCTACAGCTATTTCACTTTTTACCTTTTTAAGTGTCTTGCACTTCAGGTTCATTCCTGGTCCCATTTAGAGATAGTGACTGTAAACATCATAGGTTAGCTTCCTTATAATCATGTTGTGCGGTTTAAGAAATGAGAGTTGACTAGGTTAAAGGTTCTCCCATGTATTTTTCTTGCCTCCAACATGAAATCTTTTACTGACATTTATATTATTTTAGGAAATAATGTAAATGGCATTTCTTCAGTTCTTATGAGGTTTTAAAAGAAGGCATTGACAGAATCCAGGACCTTTCTCCCTGGAAAGCACAAGCTTCTGCTGCGGGAGCTCGAAGCGCCTCCATGAGCGAGGGGGTTGACTCTTCCACAAACCGGTCCACGGTGGAGACCCTCATTTGCAGGAGCAGTGCTGATGGTCAGCCAAGTGGGGGGGGGGCACATGGCTCCACCACGAGCCTTGTATACTATCTCTCAGAGGGTCCCTTGATATCAAAAGGGATCTTGGTATGTGCAGCATGCATTATGGATATGGAGCCTTAAGCACCATATTGAACCAGGAGCGTGCAAGCCACCCGACGCCAAGTAAACCCCATGTGTTTTGCAGAGTTTCAGTATCCCAACAGGCATTATATAGGGAGATGCACCATGGAGGGGCTCTGGCATGACCTGCCTGGAAATGAGCCATTTCTCCCAAGCTCTCGCTGTATGTCAGGGATGCCCAGTGCTCATTGCGAGCACTGTGCAACACTGCTCAGTGGGGACTGAGGCTGCGGCAGACCCTCCATCTCTGGCTTGTGGAGGGGCTTGCTCCGGCTGGTTCCTGATCGATGCCTGCAGCAGGTTTGCTGATCAGGGGATGGATATGCTGTTTCCGAACACCAGAGTGCTTGGAAACAAAGCGACTTCAACTTACAGCACCATTTAGAAAGCTGGAAGGGGGATACCAAGAGCTTGGCTTGCTGGCTGTTTGTTTTTGTTGCTTGGATACATTTGTTCCCTGTGTAAGGGCACAGCTTAATATGCAGTTTAGCACGGACAGCTAATTTTTAATTACTAGTCCAATTTTATATTTTTTTTTAAAATCTTGCTGCTTTAGCAGCTCAGCTGGGGAAACAGTGAGGTCTCAGCTGGCTGGCAGGCAGCCTGTGGAGCAGCCAGGAAGAGAGTCGCCCCAGCCCTGGAGAGCATCACCAGCAAATGGCTTCATGCTCACGTGCCCCCAGCTGCAGGCACCAGCTGCCCTCCTTTCCAGAGCACCGCAATGGAGAGGATGTGGCTGCAGCCATGGCAGAAGGGAGGCATATTCTTGCTCCTGGCAGTGGCACGTGTTTCTGTGGTGCACAGGCACGGTCATACCCCAGCTGTGTCAGACTTTCACCTGGGAGCAAGCTTTGCAGGGCTTTGCTCTGTTGCTGCAAAACAGCCTCAGAGGAGCTGTGCAAAACTGTCCCATCCGGAGAAAGGGCTCCGGTCACTGAAGTGAAAGGCTGATGTAAGGGATATAACCCACGGACGCTTGGGAGAGGAGCTTGGCTTGGGGCCAGGCTGCTACAAGCTTTGCCTTTGTGGCTGCAGCAGGGACAAGCACATCAGCAAAAGGTTAAAGGATCAGCCCACTACAGCTAATGTTTGGGATGTTACTGTAAGCATCTCTGAGAACCCCAAACACAAACCCTTACTTGGAACTAAGGAAAATTTGGCAATTCTGACACTTCCAGCATTCAGGGTGTGCTTTTTTTTTTAAGCGAAGTGAGAAGAGAAAATAGTTCTTACCATCTTTTGAAATACATTATAGCTATGTAAGAATACAAATCTTCCAAGGCCATACCTCTCCTCGCCCTGCCAAGTGAAATACAAAATAAAACTCTGTTGTTTTACTCCTATGTTTCCTGTGCCTTACGGCTTGAACCGTGGATCCTCTTGGCTGAAGTCCATCCCAGTAACGATTTAATTTGGGAACCACACTTCACCTTTCTAAAAATAAGGAAAACTGAGAAGAAGAGCAACTAAGCTGTGCTGAATAAAGATTTAAAATGACTTCTCCAGGACGACAAATTAAAGAAAATATGTTGCCCAGAGAATGTATAAAATAAAATATCATAAGCCTGCCTCTATGCAGCAAACTCTTTCCTGGCATTTTAGCCCTGTTCTACAGTCTGGACCTTTTCCAAAGAGAGAGCAACAAATCATCAGTCATATCTTTTTTTTTTTTTTCCCTCAGACACTTACTAAGAACCAGGCACACATGCAAAAATAAAAGAATGTAGAAAACATCTACCCACTTCTGTTTGGTTCCCAGTGTTTTTAAAGCATTTGACTCAAACTGTTACCCAGGAATGAATGTCAATACTGCAAAACCAAAACCAGACAAATTTCCTCAAATGGGACAGAAATAAATCTATCTAAGGACCTGTGAGTTAATGGGATGAGATCTGCAATAGATGCCTTCACCTAGAAAAAGAAGAGAAGCAGCAAGATATAGCAGCTCTGCCCTTCTCAGGTTGTATMTGTGTACATGCGACCAAACCCCACACGATGCTGGGAGTACAGACACCCCTTACACAAGCCAAAATCCCATGTTCATGCTGGTAGGACCTCACCACAGCATGCAGCAGGCAGAGGGGTGCAAAAAACCTGGGGTCAGCCTGTGCAGCCCTGCTCAGSGGGCTGGTGCCACCGGCTGCAAGCTCTCAGCTCTCCACAGACACTTCCAGCACAGAAAGCCCACCAGGCTGTCGAAGTGATGCAAAATTGCAAGGGTAACAGCACTCACAAAAGCAGGGTCTCTGAATGGCTCTGGAAACCTTCTGCAGCACGCAGCTGGTGCAAAGTGAAAAATGGGGGGAGGATCTTACTAGCCAGGGAATAAAAAAAAAAAAGTCCCCAACAAACACAGCCACAGGGAAATTTGGTTGAAGAAACACGAGTCGTGCTGAGAATGAAGGTGCGCACGGACCAATTGCAGAAATACTACAGCATTTTCAATTTATTAGGTAATAAAACAGCTTCCTCAGCAACCGTCAGTGCAGACCCTCACAGCGGCAGCAGCTCTGCATCGCACAGGAGACCGCTCGCCGCTGCCAGTGTTTGCAGCCCCCTGGGCTGCAGGGCTGGAGGTTGGGGAGCTGAAAAGTGGCAGCAACTGGGCTGGGAACTTTTTCTTTCTTCCCCCCTGGCAAAAACATACCCTGAGTGTGGCTCCCCAGAGTGTCTAGTTACTCTCTGTCACTAAAATCTGGGTCTCAGCGGTAAATCAGGAATGCCCCTTGAAAGGCAGCTGCGTACCAGCGGTCTCTCCTCCCTCAGCACCCGTCTTCCTTCCCACGTGTGCTCAACATCAAAGCTGCTGGGGGTTCGGGGAAAGAAGCCACCTGCGCCACCCTTGGCCTTCCGCCCCTCCTGGTTCATTGCAGCCGGAGAGCAGGAGCCCAAATGCCATTATTCCTTGTGATTGCTCAAGAAAAGAAATAGGGCTGCAATGAAAGAGAGAGCTTTTGAATGGAGTTAGACTGCCAAAAAGCCTCTTGCAAGGTCCATTTACTAGAAGATATTAAGGATATTAAGCCCAAGCTCAGATGGCATTGGTAGGTCACTACCCATCTTCCCTCTTGCATTTTGGGATTGTTTTCTGGCTCCTGTAAGAGGCCAGCCTTCTGTTTCCAAGCGCAGGTTTTTTCCTGACCCTGCAGAGCCCCTCCAAGATGCCATTTGCAGCTCTGCGGGTCACATTCACCTCCCTGCTGCCCAGGGAGGGTTTGCTGGCTGGTGTCGGGCAGCACAGGGATGTCTCCCTGGCTGGGAATGGTCCTGCCCTTGCAAAATGGGTGATGGGAAGCCCTGGGGATGGCACTTGACTCCCAGGAGCCGGGCTCAGAGCCCATGGCAGTGGCCGCTTGAGTGGGAGGACCAGCTGCAAGCATGAGAAGACCGGCAGAGGAGTGGCGGCTCCGGAGACTTCCCATGGAGGCAGGGGACAGGGGGATGTCTGTGCCTTATCCCGGGTAACAGCATGGGTTATTGTGTCCCATCACCCATGCTGCCTTTGATATTTCACAAGCTCWCTTAGTCATTTGGGGAAACAAAGGTTGTTATTGTTCTCCAGGCACACAGCTAAGGTATGCTGCCTCCTCTCCGCCTGCACCTCGCCCCATCAGAGCAAGTAAATTCCCTTTCCTGCAGGGACGCAGGCTGGCGGCACGGGGGGGCATCCCATTCCCAGTGGGTCCATGGGGAAAGAAGCCATCAGGCAACAGGGCTTTGCAAGCGACAGGGCACTGGGGCCGGCAACCCATCAGGGCAGCACAAGTCTTTGGGGCTGCTGGGTGGCTCCCTACCAGAGTGGCTGTGTGCGGCGGGTCAGCAGAGGAGCCATCTGGGTTGGGAAACACTGGGAAGAGGGGGGATGTTGCTTCACTGTCTCAAGGCAGAGTTCAAGTTTATAGCCCCCAGCACGCCACCAGAGGTCCGGCGCTCGCACAGCAGCTGGGACGGTGTCGGTCACAGGTCACTGTGCCGTTGCGCTCGCCTTTCTCTTTGCAAGACAGAAGGGGCAGTTTGAACACCCGTGCCTGCGTGGCACAGGCATGGGGAGCCCATGGCAAGCAGCAGGCATGGTGAGCCAGCGAGCTGCCTCCCCGGAGGGGCCGAGGCAGTTTGGAGGCACGCTGTGTGGCGTGGCCAGAGGAGTTCACAACATGCACACACAGCTGCTGGCGAGGCGCCCGGGAGCTGGCGTCAAGCCTGGGGGAAAAAAACAGAAGGAAACACTAAAACAGGCGCAACCTGAGGGGGCCAGGCTGGGGAAGGGGTGCTTATGGAAGCCCACAGTCCTTGGCTGCCATGGTGGGAGGGCAGCAAGGAAAGCCCGTCGTTGCGCAGCCTGATCCGGCAGATCCTGTTCCTAGCGCGTTGGGGGTTTGCTGCACATAGCTGTGCAAGTTTTGATCCAGACTTGGGAGTTTCAGGAATTAGGCTCATGAGCGCACCTGCCCAGAAGTGACAGAGCCCTGTTGTGAGGAGTGAAGTATTTCTGTGGATCAACAACCCGAGGAGGAGGCAGGAAGCCGGGAAGAAGGTTCAAAGATCGATTTTCATTCTGGCAGAAGCTTAAGGGTAGGGAACATGAATGCTGCCTCCGAGGTCCCGGATAGCTCAGTATATGAACTGATGATCTGGAAACAAAGATGAGCAATATACCAAACATTTTTAAGAGATGACTCAAAGCTATTGACTCTTGAGGAGATCAGAAAGGACTGTAAGTGAAATGCAAATGTGGCAAACGGGCAACAACATGCATTTGCCAAGGCTTAACTGGTCATGTGCAAAGTCAGAAAAGAGAAAACAAACTGCACATAAGAATTACAAAGCTCCAGATAGTCTCTAGCAACTCAGGAAAGGATCTGGATGTCACACAAACCCTGGCTCTGTGAGTAGCTGCAGGTTAAAAAAAAGCACACACAAAATATTAGCATGCAAAGGAAGAAGGGGAGAATAATATGGAAAATATGATAATGCTATTATGTAAATCAGTAGCGTGGCCTCTCTGGGAATACTGTCTGCAGTTCAAGTAAGCCTTTCTCAGAAAGGGCTGATTAGGGGCATGGCAAACTCGCTCACAAAGAGAGATCGAAACGATTGGGGTTGTTTATCTCAGAAAGGAAATGAACAAGAGGAGATTGGCACAGAGCAAGCCAGTCCGGAGCTTCTGGTTTTCTTCCTGCTCAATTCTATCGCTGTCATATCTGGTGTCGCTGAGAAGTGCGTGAAGTGATGTGGTTCTCCTCTATCACACACGGTTTGTTCTTTCTCTCACCCGCTCCCACATGGGAGGCACGGCACATGCGGTTATGTTTTATATTTTGGTAGGATCCGGGGAGGAGGAGATGACTAAGGAGGAATAATTACTGCCCAGAGTAGGCATATAGTAGAGTAGGCGAGAATGGAAAAGGGGAATTTGCACCTGGACAGAGGGGTGGAAGGTCCTGGCTTTGGGAGGCTCCTTCCGTTTCCTCAGGCAGACCCCGGAGAGGCTGCCAGCTACTGCCCTTCTCCCAGAGCCCTTGAGACTTCTGGACCAGGCCCAGGGGTTCCTTGGAGATAAAGATAAGGAGTTTGAATTTGAGAAGTTATTCTGTAAAAAGCATCAGGGTAGTCAGAGGTACCTTCAGACAGGCAGCTTTAAGCCACTGCTCTCTGCCTACCCTGAAGCACCAAAGAAACCTTCTCTATTTACACCCGCATTACCCTAGGCAGCYAGCACGCGCAGCTGGAGACAACCGTGACAGCCTGTGCTGTGGGTGTCGACTCGCTGCAGTGTGCTAAACTTTCCCATTTCTCACACAAAGCCATTTGATGGCATTTAGGCCCATCAAAGCCAGAACAACAAAAGGAAATACCTATTAGTGCTCCAGCTGTTCTGGGCCGTGGGGAGTACGCTCGCAGGCACGTGGAGCTGCTGAGGCCAACAACCCATCCCATTTTGCCAAGCACACGAAGCCCAGGCTGCTAGCAAGACCTTCCACGGCGGAACAAGCCCGGTGTCCCGAGGTGGGTTCAGCGCGGGAGCCCACCCCGGCCTCGAGGGCAGCTACAAGTCTAAGGGGGAAGGGGAGACTCCCATCTCCGCGGTGGTGACAGCTCAAGCCAAGGTGGGAAGCGGCTGCTCCACCCTGGGCTGTCCAGGCGCAGCCTGGGGCCCTCCAGGCCACACCGTGGGGGGGTCCCCCTCACCTCCTGCTCCCCTCAGCCCTTCCCCACAGCCTTCCAGGGTGTGTCCCCCCCGCCCTGCCCCAGCCTCTTCCCCACAGCCATCCCCGCTGAGGAAGCCGGCTCCTCACCCAAGTCGTCACCCCTTGAGGGCACGGCCTCCTCGAACCAGACCCAACACCGGGCCCAGCCTGCCCCGTCCCAGCCCCAACTGGGAGCAGCTGGGGGCGGCAGCCCCCCTCCCTGCCGGCAGGGGGCAGCCTCCCGGCGCGGGCGGGCGGCGCGGAGCGTCCCCTCCCGCTCGCCGTACGGCGGCGGGCGTGGCGCCCCGCCCCGCCCCGCCCCGCCCCGCCCCGCCGGCAGGGGGAGACAGCGCTGCGCTGCTGCCGCCCCCACTGGGGCGCGTGCCGGCCGGAAGTCCTTCGCCGAAGGGACGGTTTGGGCCCCGGCGAACTCGAGCTATGATTGGCAGGGCCGGGGTCACGACCCGGAAGCGAATCGGCCATGTTGCCGGGTGACCCCGGGAGCGGTGCCGGGAGGGAGGCGGTGTCGGGGTCCGCCGAAGGGAAGCGGCTGCCGTGAGGGACCCAGAGCGCCTCCCCTTCCCCCTCCCTGGTCCTTCCTGGTGAGTGCGGTGCGGCCGGTCCCCGCGGGGTCTCCGCGGGCTCGACCCCAGCCCGGGACCCCGGCGGGGAGCGGGTGCTGCGAGCGGCCCTGGGGCGGCCCCCCATGGGAAGGGCCAGGCCGTGGGGCCCGCCGGTTCCCCCGCAACAGGGCGTGCGGCCTTGCGTCCTTAGAGAGCCCGTTATCCCCGGTGCGCCGTTCGAGAGGCTGTCCTGTCCCTTCCCGGCCCGCGGAGGACGGCGGTCTGTGGGGCCAGGCATGGAGGGGGAGGCGGCGGCGGCCGGTGCGTCCCTCGGGGAGGGAAAAGCTGACTCGGATCCCGCACTTGGTCACCTCTCTCTAGGTCGCCCGTCCACGCACCCGTCCCCCATGGCAGCGTGGTCCCGGGAGGCTGTCCTGACCCTCTATCGGGCTCTGCTGCGCCAGGGCCGTGGGCTGCGCTACACTGATCGGGATTTCTACCTCGCTTTCATCCGCCACGAGTTCCGCAAGAACCGGGGGCTGCAGCGGCTGGAGGACAAGGAAAGACAGCTGGAGAAGGGGCAAGCTTTCCTGCAGAGCAAACTCGGGGGCCTGGTTTAGAGATTCACTGTAGCTCCTTTTGGCCCCGCTTACTTCCCTCTTCTTTCCAAAATCCGCTCGCCAACCAAAAGAGATGATTAACGCTCCCTGCCCACCAGTATCTTGAAGAAGTCTGGAAAGTGCTTCCACAGGCACGCCAGGAGGGCTCTCCTGTTCTCTTTACAAATGCATTAGGTCACAGGTAGGTCATTTACAGTGATATAACCATGTTCTTCATGCTACTATTACAGTTAGCTTTGCGAAAGTGCATTTTTTTCTGCCTAGGGATGAAGAGTGACTGGATTCCTGGTTCATCAAGGCAGGAACATTCCTCCTGAGAGTGTAGCTTGGCCTTAGAAAAACCTAAGGGCATTTTTAAACCACCCAAGTCAGGCAGGCTCTAAACCTTTGAAACTGACTTAGAAAACGGATCTCAAGTCAGGTTGGAAGAGGTTACTGGTGTTTTCATGTAGGTTCACTGAGGATTCACCTACGGGTACAGCGGTGGCAAAGTGTGTTTTACACGTGTAGTTGGCCAGGGAGACTCTTTAAATATCAAGATCAGGTTAARTGGGAATTGGAGGAAACAAAAGTACACGTGTAAGAAAAATACTAATGTTCATGTTATACAAGACTTGTATGAGAGTCAAACCCACCAGCCTTGAGAGCAGGAATAAATGTCCAGTGAAAGCAAGGGAGCTGTTCCCTTTGTGGTGCGTTGTGGTCTCTACTGTTGATTCTTGGGTGTCTTTGAAGTATCTGGGACCAGCCATTGTCCAAAAATGAGTCTGGGAGTGGATGCTCTGAGACTGCCTGTCAACTCTTCAGAAGATTCTGATTTGTTACAGACAAGCAGTTGACCATCCCTGCATCGCCTTATCTGTGAGCAAAATTACACGCATTAGATTGGGAATAAGAAAATAAATTGGCATTAAAAAAGCCATGCTTTGGTTGAGAAGCACAAATTGAAAGGAAAATACCTGAATGGTCGTAGAATTTTACATAACATACAGGATTTTATTGCAAAGTATTGTTGAAGTAAGTCTTACTTTCTTTTTTAAAAAGCATTAGGTGATTGTACAATTAAACCTGCTTCAATGATTAGAAGCCCCACATCAAATTTGGGATGTTTTTCTTCAGGTCATAAATGGAGCTGGAAGCAAAGAAATGCTGTCATTGCAGAGCTTGGTCAGTATTGTTCTGGCACGTCTGGGAATAAGCAGCTCCTCAAGGGAAGATACTTAAAGAGGTTGCAGGGTTAGGTGGTCCCTTCCTATGGCTCCGTGCTAAAACCCCAAGAGCCGTGAATGTGGGGTGGAGGAGAAGGGAGTGAACCGTTAGGGTTGCGTGTTTTGACCCGTTTGTTTAATGCTCCTGCTCCTTCCAGGTGAGATGGCAGGCGCTGGGCAGCGCAAAGGGAAAAAAGATGACAACGGCATCGGCACAGCCATCGACTTTGTGCTGTCCAACGCCCGGCTTGTGCTGGGCGTGGGTGGAGCAGCTATGCTGGGCATCGCCACGCTGGCCGTCAAACGGGTGAGCGTGCGGGACAGCAGGGTGGGACCTGAGCACGGGGGCACTGGAAAGGAGTGGGAAACAAAAAGACCCGGGATGCTGGCACTAGGCTGGGTAAAATGCAAATGTTGGGCCCTTAACGACTCAGACTGTGCCTGGTGGTGTTGCTTTAGATGTACGACCGGGCAATCAGTGCTCCCAGCAGCCCCACTCGCTTGAGCCAGTCGGGAAAGAGAAGCTGGGAAGAGCCAAACTGGCTGGGCTCCTCCTCACGCTTACTGACCCAGGACATGAAGACTAACCTCAGCCGCTCCCTGCAGACCCTTCCCACTGATCCTTCAGCTGCAGACACAGGTAAGGAGCAGGGTGATACTCCTGCATTGCAGAATCGTCCAGGCTCATAAACCTTGTATTCATTTAAAGGAACACAGGAAAGAGAATACTCTGTCTAGTCCAGGATTTTGATGTTTTTCTTTTAAGCAGGTCTACTGGTAACTTCAAGAATTAGAAGTCAGATTGGGAACTAGTGAATAATAGTCATCTATTTGCATTCTTCATTCCTCTCATGACTTCATGGTCTTAAGCTTTATTCTCCCTCAGACTTCTCTCTTTCAAGCTGAATACTTACCTGTGCMATCTTTCCTCAGAAAAAGCAATTCCATTCCTTTGAAGGTCTTTGTTGCCTTTCTTTGGACCATTCCAGTTTGTTTGTGTCTTTTTAAGAGGGGAATATTCAAATTGTGAATGTACTAGCAATTTATAACAGTATTTCCTGTATTATTTCTACTATTTTCCTAATAATTTCTGTAACGCTGTTTAGTGCTGCTTATCACTGAGTTAGTCTTCATCAGCCTATAAAAAGTGACCTGCAGTCTTCTTTCTGAGTGGGATAATAAGTAATTTAGAGTCCGTCAGTGTTTGTTATATGCGTTTGGTTGGTTTTTCTCACCAATTTTACTTTCTGTCCCTGGTCACTTCAGGAGATTTACATTTGGAGATTTAAAATAAAAATCAGGATCAAGCCTTTAACTTGATTTCCAGATTCTCTGCAAGAAAGTCAGCTTCAGGATGGCAATGGATTTTCTGCTGAGGAAATGTTAAGTAACTAGACAGCTGTGTTAAATGGGGTCTAGATCATTTGATTGGAGTTCTCAAAGATGAGGTTTGAGGAATAAAACCATTGATGATGGCGTCTTGCATTCTTGACTTAAAAATAAATTACAACTTAAGATGGAAAAATAAGTTTTTTCATGAACAGGCAATGAAGTCTGGTTCCCTATGGTTTTGCGGACTATTTCCTTTTCACACAAACCCTCAAATCTGTCCAAAAGACCCCAGTGGGACAAGAGACAGCAGCTGCTGAGGCTGGGCGAGGTGGGTCTGTGCGCAGCTTGGTCAGCCATTCTGCATGTGCTGCGTGGCCAAATGCCTGTTGCCAAACAAATGTGCAACAGCTGATTGCCTTAATGGGGCCACTGACTTGGGGGTTTCTCCTGCACCCGTTAAGTACCACAGCCCTGCCAAAGATCCTCTTAGATCTGTAATTCTTCCTTAATTCTTGTTGATAACTTCTGAAACTCTTGGTCTATATTAAGAGAAGTCTGAAAGATAGATATGAAGCATTGACTTATTTCTTTAGGAAACCAGTCAGAAAAAAAGGGGCTTAGAGAATCTGTGCAGGTTAGACATTGCTTAATAACGCAGATGGCAGTGTAAAGCATTGTATTGCTGATATGTGCCAAAGAGCGTGCTCTCTGCTCTTTGGCCAGTGAAAGTTTGAGGGAGGTTTTCACTGGGGCTATGATTGCCTGAGCTCTGTTGGCCCCAAGATCTGTCAGCTCCCATCCTGATAAGGGTTGATCAGAGTCCTGACAACTATTTCATTTCCAAGTGGCATGACCTCAGATCTCACACCCTAGTCAGGACTGGGTTTTGCTGATAATTTGTAAAAATCCATTATAATGTTAAAAACTTAATGAGATAGCGATGGTTGTTCAAGAGTGTTTTATCCACTGGTCTGGCATTATGTTAAAAACTTCTGAACTGGTAACGGTGCTGAATTTTTGATGAAATTGAACTGAGGTACTGCCCACGTAGCCATTAAAATTACTTCCTTGTACACGATGTTAGTCTTGTTCTGGCTAAATTCCAAATCTAGTAACTTGTTTTCATCCGGTTTGATTCTTGTAGTAGTACCTTTTGAAGTTTCTCAGCACCTCCCTTTTGACTGGTACCTGTGTAAAGCATGCAAAATGTCTGCTGAAAGCTTTTTGAGACTTAGGAGGCTGCACTTCGGCACTGCAGATTTTCTCCGGCAGATCAGTTCACAGTGAAACACTGCAGATGATCAACAGTTTTCCTTCTGTCTTGTAGACTTTTTCCGACCCACAAAGCCCAAGCCATCTGCCAAGAGGAGTCAAGTGGAGCTGAAAAAATCCCGCCTTCGTCTGTCTCTACAAGAAAAGCTCTTTGCTTATTATCGGAGGAAGGTAGCTATCCCAGCGGATGAGCAGGCCCGGGCCAAGCAAGCAGCCGTGGATATCTGTGCTGAGCTGCGCAGCTTCCTACGTGCCAAGCTGCCGGACATGCCCCTGCGTGACATGTACCTCAGCGGCAGCCTGTATGATGATCTGCAGGTAATTCCTGGGGCTGCGTGATGGGTCATTATTCAGAAGGCTGACTAGGCAGGGGCATTTCAGGCTTCCCTGTTGGCAGTGCTGGCTCAGCACAACATTCCTCTGTAATAAGGCTCTTGGTGTCGCCTTTCCCACCATGGAGCCAGGCATTGATTTCTGCAATACTGTTTGAACAGGCGTGACCAGGCTGCTCTGGCTTTGTCTGTAAAGGATTTGCTTTTGCTGTTTCATTTCTCCGAATTATCTCAGCCCGTCTTTCCTTCCCCTCTGTCTCTCCCTTAAGCTGTGTTTTTCTTGCTGTTTCTCTGGTAGACCTCTGTTTTCTCTCTGTCCCTTCTGTCTCCTTCCAAATACATGATATTCCCTTAGAACTCCTGTGTATTCATGTAGGTCTTCCCTACTCTTTTTTTTTAATGCATGTCAAACCTGGATTGGACAGCAGTCCCTGCTGCATATCTGCCTGATATGCAGATGGGCAAGATGGCCATGGCTATTGTGAGTGATTCAGAGGCACACTTTTTTGTTTGAGTCAGAGCTCTGGAATGGAGTGTCAAATGTCCAGTGAAACTTAGATCTGGGGTCTTAATCACATTGGTGAAAAGGGATCTTTTAATGACCTTTTTACAAACAATGTGGCAGACTGGGTGAGGACAGTAACTAGTTGTAGCATGGGATAATTAAAGCATGGCAACTTAAGCTTGTCTAGAAACTTAATACTCTGCCTCCTGTTTTAAATTATCATGTGGTGTTGCTATGCCCTGGGTCAGCTGCATCTCACATCCAAGGAGTGGACTTAGAGCAATAGGAGGCAAAATGATTCATCTATATGTAGTCCATGTCAGGTCCTGAAATATTTACAGACCTCTAAATAGTACATAGCATATAAGCACTAGCTTGGATTATACCTTGGAGTTATTCAACTGACAATGGGAAATAGTCCTTCAAAATGTCTTTTGACAAAGGGAGGCTGTGAAACCCACACAGAGATGAGAGTGAGACAGCTGAATCCTTATTCCAAGTTCCATTGAACAGAAGGCTATTTAAAGGAGGTGAATAAAACTGAGTGTGGAGAGAGAAAGCTTGTTCTTACCGACTTTTCTCTCTTGTGAAAGGTAGTGACAGCTGACCACATCCAGCTCATTGTGCCTCTGATGCTGGAGCAGAACCTGTGGTCGTGCATCCCCGGGGAGGACACTATCATGAACATTCCTGGCTTCTACTTGGTGCGTCGGGAAAACCCAGAGTACTTTCCCCGTGGGAGCAGCTACTGGGACCGTTGTGTGGTGGGAGGTTATCTTTCCCCCAAAGCTGTAGCAGACACCTTTGAGAAAGTTGTAGCTGGCTCCATCAACTGGCCAGCAATTGGGACTCTCTTGGATTATGTGATCCGTCCAGCAGCTCCCCCAGCAGATTTGACGCTGGAAGTCCAGTATGATCCAGAACGGCATCTTTTTATTGACTTCCTACCATCCCTGACACTGGGTGACATCATCCTTGTGGCCAAACCCCATCGATTGGCCCAGAATGACAATCTGTGGCGACTGAGCCTGCGGCCCGCAGAAACGGCTCGCCTCCGAGCCCTGGACCAGTGTGATTCTGGCTGCCGTTGCTTGTGCCTGAAGATCTTCAAAGCGGTATGCAAGTCAAACCCAGCCCTGGGCCACCTCACTGCCAGCCAGCTCACCAATGTCATCCTGCACCTATCCCAAGAAGAGTCCAACTGGTCCCAGGACATGCTGGCTGATCGCTTCTTGCAGGCGCTGAAGGGGTTGATCCGCTACTTGGAGGCAGGTGTCCTCCCTAGTGCTCTGAACCCCAAGGTGAACTTGTTTTCAGAGCTCACCCCCGAAGAAGTGGATGAGTTGGGCTATACCCTCTACAGCTCTCTGTCAGAGCCAGAGGTCTTGCTGCAGACGTAATGGGGCCTTACCTAGGGAAGTGTTGATAGGGTTTAGCCAAGGTGGACTTTGATTACTGCGAAATATGTCTCCTCCACTTCTCTCTCTCTCTCTCTCTGTCTCCTTTTGGTTCATTATTATTTCCTGCTATGGAGTTGGTGCTCCCACTGAATTTCTTGGTGCTACTGGTCCATTTCCACCATCTCTGCCCCAACAGGTACCCATTGGCTAGGGAAGAGAGGCTAAAACTGCAGCTCTAAGATCTTCACATAAATTCTGCTGATGTTTAAGTGTCTACCAAAAAAAAAACCAAGCTATGCACTACTTTGTCCTGTAGTACACTTACTGCAGTGAGTCCATTTTGGTCTGAAGAAGGTGGAACTGGGCTGGTAAATCCAGTGATGATTTTAGCAGACTTGCATTGAGGTCCTTTCCTTTCCTCCAGTCTGACTTTGCCTCATGTTTCTTTTTCTCTGCTGTACCACACTGTCTCACTTTCCTCTTTTTTTTTTTTTTTTTTTTTTTCCCTTGGTCCCATTGACCCAGTTGTGCAGGGCAGACTGAGTGAGATGTTTTGGATAGGGTTGGTTTTTGTATTTCTGAGTGGATAATGATTACACTGGCAGTATTTAGGGCTGCAGAGCTTGGAATAGGAGGTTGCCCATGCCCATGGCTCCTGCTCCTACGGAGCCTTCTCATCCTTTGCAAGCTGGGTTCAGGAGTAAGGGCTGAGGCTTGTCCAGTCTGCTGCAACACAACGTCCAGTATGGGCAATTCTCACTGAAGCTGTCCTAGGGGAGGAAGAAACCTTTGTGGTCTGGCTATGTGATGAGGCCAAAGGAGCAGGGCTTGCCATTCCTGCCTAGCCAGATCTGCTGGGTGTTACTGGTGGGAATGGCCCCAGGAATGGAGAACAGGGCGGCTCCTTAGATGTCTCTGGCCTAAAGGAAGAGAGACTGATTATGGGGGAGGRGTGGGAGACAGACATGGGAACAGGGATTTTTTTTTTTCATCTTTTCCCCAAGAGTTTATGGCTGTTCTGGTTTATAGGAGGTGGAAGCAAGACTGCATGCCTCAAAGGACTTTGTAATAAGCACACGTAAGCCAGATTCTCACCAGCTGTAAGTCTGTGAAGGCGATAGGACTGAACTGGTGTCATCAGCAAGGTTCTGTCCCATACGCTGATATTAGGGTACATATGCAGAGCTGGCATTTAGAGATATGTTGGCTTTGCCATCTGCTCTCAGTATGTGTTTTAGTTCCCTCCCCAGCCACCTCAGAACTGAGGCTGTCCATCCCCTTCCTCATTCCCACGCGCTGACTTTCCAGTGCTCCCAGTTTACAATTACTCTTAGAAAGCTGGTGAGGGCACACYTTCCCATTCAGTCTGTTTGGACCTGTAGGTAATGCAGTTCTGCCCACTCTGGTTTATGGCTGCTGTCAGGCCGTTCTCCCTTGGCTGCCCTCCCATCTGCTGCTGGACTGCGGTTTGGGTTTCGGGGGGCAGCTGCTGCACTGTTGGTATCTCCTACACTAGCCACGTGGACTCTGTAACCTCTCCATTCAGCCTTCTGGCCTCCTGTCTTCAAAACGGGGAAGGAGGGTATCCTCCCGAGTCTGGGGCTGTCTCTCTCTCAAAAGACCAGCGCAGCTATTGTTACAGAAACATACTTGCCTTTCCCCAGCTTTAGCACCTTTTTTTCCCCCTGGCTGTCCAGCCTCCCTAGCCAAGGGAGGAGGGGTACTGTGGCAGCAGAGTTTGGAGGGAGCAGGAATCCTTTTCTCCTCCCTTCCTCTCAGGACTTACTCCCCTTTGAAAGAGAAGTTTCAAGGTGAGTTTCAGGAGTGGAACCACAGAGGGGAGTCTTCAGCCCTTGTTTTCTTTTTAGAGGCAGTGCTGGTGAGATGAGGGAGGGAGCATCTTTCTCAGACAATCCGTCCATTTTAGTCAATGTGTCAGATAGTAACCTGTATACAATGATAACACGCAACGTTGCATTTTAAATTATTTAATCCTTAGGGTACTGGTATTTTCTAGATTGCCAGATGCGTACTTTGAAGTTTRTGTGTGTATTTAAAGTCTGTAGTCTATAAAAGGTTAACAGAAATTCCGTTTGTATGATTTTGTTTTTTGTAAGTTTTGCAGCAGTCAGTGTTGGTCAGCTGTTGATTGCTCTTCACTCTGGTTCCCAGATTTTTTCCCCTCTTCCTTTTCCTGCCCTCCACTGCCTTTCTGATGTCAGCCTTCCTACCCTAAAAGCAGACAGATGAGACTTTGGAGCCTATAGGCTATTGGGGGAAATTCCCCTTTCTTCTAATTACTTGAAGGTCAACAAAAATATTAAAATATCCGGGTTGTCAGGAGTTCCCCATATGTTCATTTCTTCAGTGTGATCTCACCACCCTCACTTGGTGCTGACTCCAATACCATGGTCTTCATGCAGAATTGAGCAGCAACATGGTTTGGAATGATCAAAACTATAGATACAAAAAAGGTGAGACATAAGCAGGAGGAAGCTACTGTCTGAGCTGGCTTGAGAACAGTTGCCACATACATATCTGTATATAGAATTTTTTACATGAATGCTTTTACTTCTTCCTGGCAACCTAATGAATTAATATTTTATGGCCATTTCTTGCTGCTATTGAGCTCAATTTGTGTATCAAATGGAGACTGAAGCTGCCTTTTTGCCTTTTCTGTAGACTTTGCTCCACTTCACTTGACTCACTTCCATCATTTCTTCCCTTCAGTTTTTTCCCTTCTCTGAGCTAGCCACAAGCCCGTTCTCGGGAGGCATATGCTCACTTCCTACTGGCAGCCACCACAGTGGGCAATAGTTGCCCTGGCAGTGGCAGTCTCGGCAAAGGCCAAAGATGTAACGGGTCACAGGGACACTGCAACTAGGAGTATTTCAAGAACAGGGTCAGGCATATGGGAAGAGGCAGGGAAGAAGGAGCAGGGTAAGTATGCTGGAAACTTACACTAACGCTGTACCCAGCCTGTGGGTCAAACAGACTGTTGCAGAGTCTTTCAAACTGGCACCTTTCAGTATTAAATGCAGTACATGTGTTGACGTACAGCCCAGAGGGCTGTCTTACCTAGAGGTAGGCTCCTTCTTAGTCAAAGCTGTAGCACGGAGCAGGAGGACCTAAAGCTGAATGTGAAAAGGGCAGCTCCCGGCCACCTTCCTGGCAGAGCGGCTCAGAGACAAATTGATTGTAAGAGGCCCAGAGCGTGCCTGGGCTCCAAGAATGCCTCGGTGCATTCTGCTATAGCTTAGCTCATGTGAGCTTCCCACGAGGTTGTTGTCTTGTTCCCTGTAACCACGGGGCGAGGACCAACTTGCTCAGCAGTGGGGTTTCGCTGCTGCTGAGCTCCACCGCTACCACTGCTAATCCTTCAAGTCAGATGGATTTCTTTTCCAGTGTTTAAAAGCAATTATGGAAACAAGAGGCTGTTTTCTGCCTCCTGGCAAGCTGCTATCGGGGCCCTCACTCTTAGCATGTGGGTACTCGCAGTGAGAAGTAAAGAGATGATGCCCCATCTCTCCCAGGCCTGGAGGCTGTGGATTTGCAAAGGGGAAAGTCTAAGTGCATGGTCTGTGACAGAGTGCGTGAAATTCTGAAATAAAACGACTTTCCACAGTAACCTGGTTGTCTCTGGTGTGTTGATAAACAAAGGAGCATCTCTGTTTTTGTCTCAGTGCATCACCTTTATGCTGACATAATTCTGCACCACACCAGTGCTTGGGGACCGACGTGCCCCTTGCTAATTCACTGCTTTCCCTTTGCGGCTCTGGGTGCTCAGTGCTCTGCAACGTGCCTTGAGAGAGCAATCAGCTCGGTACTGCGGCGTGCTGGCTCCTGGCAGTATTCGCATCAGTCACAAGATGATGCGTAATTATGGCGCTGTGCCTCCCATCCTTTCTCCGATAGCCCGCGTGCCCGGACAGGCGCCTGCCTTTCATGTGGTTCCCCAGACTTCACAGGCTTCCGTGCCTCTTAATATTAAACTTTCCCGTGCAGACTCCCCCGCCCTTGCTCAGTCGCACGTTGGTTTTTATGTGCCAGTCCTCTCCCCTGCCAAATGCACTCCTCTCTTATCCAAGCATCAGCCCTGAGGCAGTGAGGAAGCCGCTGTGCCAGGGGCCTGTGTCTGGTGTACTGAAGCTCTTAGCAGTAAGACCCAGTTTTATGTGCCTACTTGGGAAGGTGGGGCCAAGTGTTGGATGTCAAGTAAAGCATGAAGTGATGCCGCTTTTGACGGATTCCAGGCTCCTTGATTCTGGGAAGACATGCTACAGCGACAGCATTGTCCTGTGAGACTTGTTTTAATGAGGACTCGGCAATTAACATTTAACTATTTTGGAGAATATGTTATGATACAAAGGGAGTGTACATCTCTAACTTTTTTCTTCTGATACCCCTTGCCTGTGTTGTTTTGKTTTGGTTTTTTCCTTTATCTGTTCTGTGGTAGAAACAGATCAGCACGTTTCACGTCACATGGAGTCTTACGGGAACAGCTAAAACAAGCTGCTCTGTGGAATCTGTGCCAGGTATTACCCCCTCAAGTTAATGCCCCTGGAAAGCCTAGAGCTTGCAATACATGTTTAATGTATGCAGCGGTTTGCACCTTTGCATAAAAGCTGTCCCGGCATGAATAGGGAGGAAAGATCAAAAGATACGGGTTTGTTTAATGTAGAGAAGAAATAATTGAGGGGAGTCATGATAATTATTTCAAGTATGGAAAAGGTTGCTACAAAGAAGAAGAGCATAAATGGTTCTCCAGGCTGCAAAGACTCAGCATCTCTTTTGTTCTTAGCCTAAGGAGCAAAGAGGAAGGTGAATTTTGGAAAAAGCAAAATATTTTGTGCGCTTTGTTATATAACCACAGTCCTGTTCTTGAAATGAATGTAGCTGAGCTTAATTTTACTTATTTATTTTTGCATCTCTTCATTTTAAAAAGAAATATATTCCAGCCTGACTATTCTGTAGCTAATCTTAGGCTGGGGGAGAGATGGTGACTGTACCCCAAATTTGAGATTATCATGCTAAAGTGTTGAACTGTATGATGAATGTTTCTTTTTTTCCCCAAATACTTAATCACCTCTGTGGTTTTTTAAGGTTTATTTTAATATTCTGAACTCCAGAAAAGCTGCAAACAGCTGCTGCTTTTTAAATTTAGTCTCATGGAAAAAAGAGGAGCCTCTTCCAAATGAGGAGTTTCTCTTCCTGATGAGATAAAATATGTTGGCCCACTACCTGCACTAGGTATGATTCAATGGCTCCAGCATGGCTCACTGAATCTGGGACTGGATCTTGAAATGTTGGGCTTTACTCACAGATGCAGCAAGCAAGAAATGGGAGATTCTCCCTCCTACCAGTGAAACCCAGTATTGGCTTCCAGCCCTAGGAGGACTGCTGCAGTCTAGACACTTGGGGAACTGTTTGAGGTGTCTGGATTTTATCTTCTTTATCCTTATCAGTCTGAGTTATGATCTGAGTTTATGATCTGAGGGATTCAAGAAATATCCTCCCCCTTGCTTTTTTCTTTTCTCTCTTTTTTTTTTTTTTTTTTTTTAAGATTCAACACCTTCTTAAAAAAGCTCTCATGTAACAAGTGTGTCCCCTACACAATCAGAGATAGCACGGTGTAAAAGTTTTACTAGCATACTCTGAGAAGGACAGCATTATTCACAAGTCACAGAGCCAGAAATGTGGTGGTGAGCAGGCTAATAATATCTTTATAGTACATGATCCTGTGGAATAATCTTGCAAATGGTAAGGCAAAAGAGGGTGGTCAGACCAACAGGTAAGGCAGGGAAGATTTGAAATAATTTTGTACATAGAAAGCATTCTTGTTGTTTTACGAATAGCAGGAGAGTGGGAGACAGAGTTTGGCTCACAGAACTCAAACTTTTCATGATGTTAAGCTTTCCTAAGTACTCACGCAGAAGTCAGTTCTGAACAAAATCACTTTAAACACACTAAAAGTCAGATTGATTTTTATTTTGCTGCCC
The DNA here is from genome assembly GCA_035582835.1 of Phoebastria nigripes. Taxonomy (NCBI): domain Eukaryota; kingdom Metazoa; phylum Chordata; class Aves; order Procellariiformes; family Diomedeidae; genus Phoebastria; species Phoebastria nigripes. Next base: position 1,204,255 of record JAYKAV010002777.1, read on the forward strand.
TGGTTCAATTTCCCTGGCTCCAGTGGCTAAGTAGTTCTTTGATCTGTCTATTAACACTCAGCGCTAAGCTTCTCAGGGGAAAATATATATATCAATTCTAACCACATTCTTCATGAAAAGCCTTCTCCATACAAATAATGGGCAAAAGTTGCTTGCTTGAGTTTTTGGGTTTGTTTTGGATTTTCTTTTTTTAGGCAACAGTTCCCTCGGTTCAGTGCAAGCCCACCCCTTCCCCTGCCTCTCACTGTGGTAGACTTGTCACTGTTCCACAGAAGCACAGGGATGATATCCCGTCCCATCAGACATCCCACTACAATGATCCCAGTCCTGTAAGACTCTCTTGTCTCATTCTGCTCGGCACTGCAAAGGACAGAGACCTAACAGGCAACAGACACAAGGGCACAGATGGCAAACGATGGACTGTGTTGGCTCTTTACATGTCCCACGACAGATATTACTTCAAAACTCATAATGCCCTGGCAGGCTCCTTACCCCCTTTGAAAGGCAAGAAGCAATCATTCCTGGAAGCAGTATGGCAGAGAGACATTTTTGCCTTCAGATTCTTGAATTTATTTAGCACAGAGGATAGTTACGGCCTTGGACGTAGTACCTACTGCCACTTACATAGATAATATAATCTGAATTATGTTCAACTCCTGGTTGTTTATAGCAGTGGTGATATGCTGCCAGAGGGCCTGAGATATGCTGAAGCAAAGGTAGCACAAGACATGGTAATCCCACAGGCTGCAGAGCCGCAGCTCCCACGTTGCTCGTTAGAGAGCATGTTGGCAGGGGTCAGAGCTGCCTGGCATTCAAGTGGAGGTTGGTTTTTGCTGAGGCAAGCGCGTGACCAAGGCACAAACCTTCTCTTTTCCAAATCACTGCCTGTGGTCGTGAAAGAGACAGTAGAAAGCATCTAGTCCAGTGCCTTTTCTTGAACAATGAGCTAGTGATTTGGATTAGGAACCTTTGTCCTCTTTCTTTTTTTTTTTTTTTAATTTTGTAATTTCTTTCTTACATAAGAAGAGAAAGTTAATAAAGAGTGATCCATCTTCGGTCCATCACTTTGCACTGCAAAGGAAGATGCTTGGTGTCACCGGCAGACTGTACTCCCAAGCCTCGTGGCCTGGGACAGACGTCACCCTTTTGTGGTCAGACAGACCCTGCCCTGCCTAGGGGCGACCTGTATTTCTGATAAGTGCTCACCATCCAAATCAGTCTTACCGAGACTGCATGACTAAGGTGAATGGCTCAAATGTCACCTTCCTGAACAGTGCCTACGTTGCCTCAGACCCAGAGGAGATGTCCACCGTCATCGCAATCCCAGGACAAGGCCTCAACAAAGTCTCACCCTCTGAGTGCCGAAAGAGCAGGCCAGCAGTACCTCCCCAACACAGGTGGGTTGCTGTGGCTGGTTCCTCAGATAGACCTGGCTTTAGTCTCAAACCAGCTCTCTCAGCAGTCAAGCACAGAAACCTCCTCCTGTTAAAAGAACTGCAAAGCTCCCTCACCTAGCGCCACAGTGATACCAGTAAGAGAGGCAGTGGATTGAGAAGCCACAGCACCTACTCAATATGATGCTTTGGCCACAAAGTCTTCTTTCGGGACTATTATCCAGCTTGCCTGTGGCCAGTCCCCCTGTAAYGCATCTGAGGAGGCTCTGCTGAGGCCACCCACAAGCCCATGCGCAATTGCAGGGAGCAGAGCAGTCTCAAAGTCTTCTGAAAGAATCTTCTTTCTGACATCGTTTGCCAAATCTCCTAACACAGAGACCTTAGGAGGGAAAATGACAGTCATTCAGGAAAAAGCTATAAACTCAATGATATCACAACTGCGTCAACATCCGCCAGGAATTTCTCTCTCCTCCTCTGTAAACAAGTATATATTAAAACAGATGGAAGTCTGCTGGTAAATTCCAGCCACCGAGCAGCTGCTGTCTACAAAGAGTGGAGAAGTATCACTGAATAATGTCTGCAATGTTCCTCCCCAGGGACCTGGGGAGCTACAGCCTTAACGGTGATTTATCCCCAAATGAGTTTCAGAGCTTCATCTGAACTACCCCATTTGTCAGTGTTCCTGCTGAAGCTGCCTGCCAGCATCAGAGACAAGGAGATCTCACACACACACAAGATATCCCCAGGATTCTGTTTTATTTCATTAATAGGGTATACCAATTAACAGTCTCTCTTCCTGGCCTTATCAAGACACTCTGAAGCTACGTGAAGTTAAATCCCCAGATGGAGCACACAGAGCATAGTCTGGTATTACCAGCCTTTCATTGTGCATCCCCCCTTACTGAACAGAGAGGCTGAAATAACTCAAGCTCAAATAACTTTTCCACCTGCTTCAGACCAAGCTGCTAGTTTAGATGCCAGGTTCAGGAGTGCAGCGTAATTGCCGTTGGACCAATACAGCAAGGAGTCCTCATTCTGACAAGTCTAAGGGGCACTGAGACAGTGAAAGACAAATCCACTGAAGTGGCGACGGGCTGTTAACTCACCCACTGGTGTCTGTGGCTGTCTGAGATGCTGCAGTCTCATAATCCGTACCTGCTTGTCAGGCCTCAGCTCTTTGTAACTTCACACTGATAGAAAAGAAGGAATGTGCATTGCCACTCTCCTCTTCATCCTTTTGCACGGAAAGGCACAAGGGACCTGGCATGTGTGACTCCAGCAGATGTTGATAATACACAGATACAATACATTTTGATACACACTGAACACACAGTCTGCAGCGGGGTCTACATTAACTACAGCCCTGTGAAGAACAACAGTTGCCATGAGATATGTTTCTGTTCTTTTATTGCTTGGACAACTGGAAGGCTTTTGTTTGTGTACTAAACTGCTCCTGCATGTGCTAATACACACGAGGGATTATTCTTGACCCCCCAAGTCCTTTCATCATAATAAAACAAGGCTRGACAATGAGAAAACAAAAAAAATCCCCCGATGGTCTGAACAAAAGTCAGCAAGCCCTCCTCCCCCTCTTGACCCCCTCCTCCCCCCCGTCACACATATTTTTTGCTAAACATAATTTTCAACCAGTTGTAGCTTTGCTGAGGAAATTCATGCTTGGGCAAGTTGCAAGTTAAAACTCACCTCCCTCTTACCAGATTTGCACAATGTTTTTACTTGTGGCAGCTGGCCACAGCCTGGCTGATTCTGAGTAACTAAGCCTCTGGAGAGCCATCTTTTGCAAGCTATCAGCATGTGCTTGGCATACCCACATTTGTTCAGTATGAAAAATGTAGGTGGACAACCAGGATTGTTTCCATATCTGTCTAAAATAATTGAACTGTAAGTTGCAAATGTAAATTGCAGATTTAATCCTTTTATTAGTCTCATTTCAAATGTCAGTGATATTTACATAACAGGATGGAAACAGAAGACAGTGAGAGGGTGGGTAAGCAATGAATGATTTATTAGAGATTCCATTTGGTGTACTAGTCCAAAACAAACGAGGCAGAGCATATGGCTAACTTATTTTCTGTTTGTATGTAATAAAAGATGGACGCTAATGCCTCCCAGCCTGATCTTTAATCACATATATTTGCTTTTCAATCTAGTTTTAAAATGGAACATCTATAAAGCAATCCTTAAAGAGCTTACGATGAGAATCTGGCAGAAAAGATCCTTCAGATATCTGTTTGTGCCGCGTGAGGAGAGAAGCAACCGAGCACTGTGAATTAGCCTGTGCTGTTGTAGGTAATTCTCCCTTGAAATTGCTCAAAATGTCTAGCTGCTTTGCCTCATTCCTCCGTTGTGTTTCCCTCGGCACTCTGTCTCCATGAAAAATTCCTGCTGGTCTCTGGAAATACTTTGCTCATTGAAGTGCGGGGTAAGGCTTCCTGTCTGTTCTGATGGAAGGTTCAAAGGACAGAAATCATCACAAGAATCCCCTCGGGGACTTGCCCTCACACTCATCCTTCTGCAAAGCAGACAATGCCCTCTCCTCCCCAGCCACCCCCGCAGGGCCCAGGGCCAGCCAAAAGCCCATCTGCCCCTTTTCCGGGGCACTGAGGCTCAGTGGGAGCCCAAAGCCGGCTGCCCAGTGCCACCATGGGGGTCGTGCGCCCTCCTGATGCAGCGTCTGCCAGCCCTTCTCCCTGGCTGGGGCTTTCCCAGCACTCCAGGAAAGAGCAAACATCTTCATCTCTGTTACTTTTGCTGGTTACCCTCCTGGCCCCAGCAATACGTACTCCCCCCACCTCGCTCCCCTGCTACAGAGGCCCACGAGTACTTCCCCCCCACTGACAGTCCCTGAGAGCATCCTGTACAGACGGTCTAGACTGTGCGAGATGTTACTATGGAAACATTTACGTCCTCCCTGTCTTTTGTGTACTTAATAACATAGCATTCAGCATGTTTATCTCCTGTATACTTGCTGGTGGAAGAAGAAAACCTCTTCTCCTTTGCGACGTTAACTAAAAAAAAAAAAAGGAAATAAAGCCCATATATTGACCTTCCATCTTAATGAAGGAGGAGGGTGAATGGAGGAGTATTAGTTTTCCACCTCCTGATGCTGCTGTTTGGCCGGAGGTGGCTTTCTGCAGTGCTGTATTTATCAGGGGAGTTCTTCACTTCCCAGCAAGGTCACTTTGGCCTCTATCCTGCAGTGAGCTCTGCATGAGCAGCTCCTTTCGCCTGCGGCTGGCCCCTCGCTTCTGGGTTGGGATGGATCTTACTTATCACAGGAGCTCTCTTTGCCGAGGTGCGGTACCCAGGGCAGGAAAATAACATCCACGGTGCTAAAGCTGTTAGCGTGTCAGCAGGAGTTCATTGACCATGCACACAAATTAATCTTCATTCAGAAGCCACCTTTTTGCGCTGCCAGACTTCACTCCTCAATCTCTGAGCCACAAATATATTCTGTAATACTGGAAAGGAACGCTTTTTAGACACTTTTCAGTTAGTAGTGCGTAGCTAGTAGTTCTCTGCTTAGAAAATACTTGTAAATTTTTGTACAAAAATTCCCAAGGAATTGTTACTTGGGCTTAAAGAAGTGTCTTCTACCTCGGTCAAAAACTCTAGCCACAAAGGAAAAACCTCTGATGTAACATCTGCAAATGCAGAGACATGATTTATAAAGGAATTGGGGATGTAGCTCATGAAAGTATGTAACAACAGTAATTCTGCAGTCCTTCAGGAAAGAGGGAAAAATATGCTGTTCACTAAATGGCTGGCTTCTGGTTACTTAATTTCACTTTTTGGATTGGGGATTGTTAAAAAATTTCTGTCTGGAGCTCGTAACACAGACAAATTTCCACATAAGTTTACACACAAAATGGAAACCAGGCAGCTAGGAAACAGGCAGATCTGGGTTAAGTTCCTCATTGCATATTTCATTTTTGCTTGTGTGATTCTTGCTCACACATACCCAGAGTCCTTTCAGAGAAATCTATAATTATCTTTTCAAGATGAAGGATTGGGTGTGTATAGCATTTCTGTTTATTTAGCTACGATTATGGTTGTACAATCACCCTTTTCTTTTCACTTAAAGGAGGGGCAAGCAGGCATGGCAGGGGATGTGAGAGCTCTCCCTTAGCCAGTGAGGACATGGAGATGCTGTCTACCCGTCCACCCAGCCAATCACCCACTTGGCTTCTTTAAAAGCTGCCGCATCCTCTAAATTTTGCTTTGAAGCAAGATCTGCCTGCTCCATGTTGTATTTATCAGAACAGTCATCTTAGATCGCTCAATTGCTACTGTGGTGTTTTCTGGCGTTGGAGGACATTTTTCTCTGCCTCCTCCATTTTAATGAGTCATTCCAAAATCTGTGCTTGCTTCTAGACAAAAACCAAACCAAACCAAAACAAAAAAACCCCAGCAAACCAACATGGAGGAAAAATTGCCTTTTTCATTCAGCAGCTAGTGTTCAGTTTACAGATGTGGAGTGACATACTCTGCTTTGTAGTGATGATGGTAACATCAGACTGCTAAAAGTAGAAACTGGGTCACACCCGTCCTCGCAAATTATCAGTCAAGTTGTTTAATAAGTTCCAGGCAGTTACACCTGAGCAAATTCAGTGAAGGCCGTGGCTTTACACAAATACTACCGAGGCCCTAACTGGAAAACAGTGGAGCCTTTTGCAGAAGTAGCTGAGAGCAATTTGACCTGCAGGACAATGATGTTTGAACAAGCAAGGACCCACTGCAGCTCTCAGAGCTGATGGCGCACTGCGAGGTTGGCAACGTGGAAAAGCAACCGTTTGAAGCTGGATACCTCTGGCACAGTGAGGAAGCACACAGGTACAGATCCTCCCAGCTCATCAGAGCCGGCTGATGCTTGTCTGACCCGAGCAAAATGATGAAGGGACTGAAACCAGCAGAAAACTGTTGACCCCTGTGAGTTTCCCTGCTGGGTTAGCTGGCTGAGCTGTCTCACTGAGGGCCAGACCAGCTGGTGGGACTGTATAGCCAGGAAGGGTGGGAGAAGAGGGCTGCCTTCTTTCCTAGCAGCAAATACATTTAGATCAGATAAAACATAATGTGAAACTGCACTTTAAAAACTTTCCAAGGTGACGCTGCCCTTTACAGCTGTGAGGCTATGTAGGTGATCCATTAATGCTCACATCAGTCTGAGTAATGTCAGAGAACAGAGAAGCAACTGTGTCAGCGTGAAACTGCCTGGCAGGAGAGGAAGTTCTCATTCCTCAGCTGGGGAATAACCAACTTCATTTTCAGCTCTTGCATAGGTTCAAGGCACTAATTAGACTCATGCTCTCGGCTGCTCAGCAGCATGCCTCTCCAGTGAAGCTCCGCATGAACCACTCCAGGTCTATACTGTGCCATGGCTGCTGTGAGGCTGGCAGGCTCAGGTCAGAGACACAGGCACCCTCATGCACTCACACAGCCCGTGCCTGAAGCCGCCATAATCTTAGCACCGCATGTGTGGGGCAGGCGGGGAGAGAAGGCGACGCTGCCCTGGGCTGACACGTTATCTGAGGGAGCAGGAGGCCATGGTGGCCCGCCGCCTCCGCGCTTCAGGGGAGCCGTGCCAGCACCACGGCCTGAGCAGCAGCCACCGGCTCTGGACCTGACTTCAGCAGGACTTTGTGTAGAGAACAAAAGGGGCCGTTAGAAATTAAAGGGGGGCACACATGCTGCTTCGAGAGAGACAAGTCAGCGAAGGGGCAGGGCCGCGGTAAGAAGCGCAGCCGCCCCCGCCCCCSCCCCCCCCTCCGGGCGCCATTTCCCTGTCCAGGTGCACCTTCTCGCCCCCCTCCCCTCAGCATCTGGCCTTCTTCGGGCCCTGGCCAATGACAGCTCACGCTGTACGTGCACAACTCCCCTCCAGCCAATGAGCGACCCCCTTCCCACGTGGCGATCTGCGTGATGCCTCCTATGCGAACGCCCCGTCTTTGTTGGCGGTTAAACCCCCCCCACCCCCGCTCCCCGCCGGGGGGGGGGGGGGAGCGTCCTCAGCTGCTCCGATCACGTGATGCGGCCTCGCCTGGCGGGGAGACGGCCGCCGCGGACGTACACCATATAGTCCCTCCTCCGCTGCTCCGTCGTGGAGTGGTAGCTTTTGTCGGTGGCTCCTGCGGTTAACCCGTAGCAGCATGGCAGGAGAGAAGCCCAGAAAGATAGGCTACAGGCCGGCGGGCGCTGGTGAGAGGCAGGTGACGCTTGGCGGAAGGACACCTCACAGCCGGATCTTGTTTTGCTCAAGGCAACTCCTATATAAAGGCGGCGGGCGGGCGGTGCCACCTCATTGTGTGTCTGTTGTTGAAAGTAGAGGTAGGGGTMGTGTCTGTGCGCGCAGCACCTTCCCGCGCGGCGCGGACCGGAGCAGCCTCCCCTCCCCTGGCCGCCATGGCTCTTTAAGGGCGGCAGGGCCAGCGGCGGCATCGGCCAGTGCAGCAGGCGCAGCAGCAGCGGCGGCGGCCTCAGCACATCCCCGGCATCTGCAACCATGGCGTGAGTATTGTGTGTGAGGGACGGGTGTTCCCTCTCCTGGGTGTTGCTAGTCGCCCTCTTCTCCCCTTTAAGTGGGCTTCGGAGGCGGGTTTATCACCCGCGTGGTAATGGATGGTATCTCCCGARAAAAAAGTACCTGGGTAATGAGATGGGGGAGGGGGCATCTTTGTGTGGACTCAACCGCCCCGGGGGCGGCGGGTGTCAGAAATGGCAGGAAATGCCATTTCAGAAGAAATAATGAGAAATTCCTCTGTCTTTTATCGTTCAAGAAAACTCGATTCCCAAAAGTTCGAGATTTTTCCATTTCATGGGGTTTTCGTGGGAGTAAGAGCAGTACGTTCCTAGGGAGGGTTTCTTTACCCCGTGTGGGGGAATGCTTCTGTATCGGGGGGGAAATGGGGCATTGGAGGCATCGGGGTTCTCAGAGTAGAAGTACCACTTGGTATATCCTCATGAGTAGGTAAACAGGGGCCCTTCATAAGCTGGCAGCAGTAGTGTAATCCTTTAATACTGTAGCGTTAAGTCTGCCCTGATTTTCTAGAGGGCTTTCATAACCCTCCGGCACGTCGAGTAAAAGGTGGTGTGTGTGACACTCGATTCGGTTTCTCACACAGACGCGCCCTGTGTTGTAAGTAGGTTTATTTCAGGCGGGTCCGTTGTCCTTTTCCACCTCGTCCCCAGCACTGTATTCTCGGCGCTTAGGACGACTCAGCCGTGTAAAGCCTGGGCGGCAGCCGGAGGCGCCCGGTGTTGGAGCTCCGGTGGAAACGTGGCAAGATACAAAATGGCGGCCGCTGCCGGGGTGGGGAGTGGGACGCGGCAGGATCACGAAATGGCTGCGGCTGCTGGCGTGGGCGTGAGTCACGGCAGCGGGTGGGTGGGGCCGGCGGGAGCCGTGCCCGTATTTGGGCATGAGGAAGCCGGGCGGCCCTCGGTAGGAGACTCGCAGCTGGAGCCTGTGCTGGCTCTGGCGAGCCTTTAGCAAGAAATTAAAAGTGTAAAGATGTTACGTTGCAGGCAAACAGCAGTCCCGAAAACGGAGAAGTCATACAAGTCTATAGAGTACCACCATACTTCCTGAAGTGGCATTGCTTTTAAAAAGCTACTATGCTGGTTGAACAAGTTCTGATGAATTAAAGTTTTATTTGCAGGTTTTTCAAGGCACCGCACAGCAGCATTGCTGTAGTCGACAAAAAGACCCTCTACTTGTCTACATCCTTTGACAGCAAAGCATTAAAAACCGATGAAGATGAGCCTCTTGAACAACGAGATGCTGTTGGGGGATTCATTATCCCCCTTCAGCCAGCCGTGTTCGGTGGCTGAGGAAAGTCTGGGACTCCTAGATGACTACCTGGAGGTGGCCGAGCCCCTCAGTTCGCATGGGTTCTCCAGCGACAAGGCTAAGGCAGTCTCCTCCAATTGGCTTGCTGTGGACAGTTTAGGCAACACCATAGATAGCAGCCAGGGTAAGGTATTATTTATTTGCATAAGGTACCTCAATTACAATGGTACATAATATATTTAGTAACATTCTGATTAACAAATTAAATTGCTAGGTTTTTATAAATGTGAAGGCAACCTCACATGCATACCTCTGCTTGGAAAGTGTTTGTACTACACTGCTTACACAATACAGAATTGCAGGTTACTGGGCTGGCATATGGTGGAGTGACACTTCTGTTGCCCTTTTAATAACATACCAGCTGTTATGGTACTACTCCTTGGCAGAGGTTACAAGAAACAAGCATGGCTGTATGTTTCAAATGGCCCTGAATTCTTCTGGTGTTGGAGTAAGAGGGATGGAATGTTGGAACAGCTGATGGCTTACATTGTACCCTGCAGTCTTCTGCAGCTAAATGGCAGGGGATTTTTTCTGATGGTTGAATTTTTTTCATACCAATATAAAAGGGAAGATGTTAACAGATGAGTTTCTAGATTGTTTTCGGAAGCTTGAGTTGCATTGATTACTGGTTTACTGAAAGTGTAATTTTTTTATTACGCAGAGGATGCCTTCTCTGGCATGGAGTGGATGGTGGAGAAGATGGATCTGAAGGAATTTGATTTTGATGCCCTGTTAGGTATGGAACATCTGGAAGCCACCGTCTCACCAGACGAGCTGATGGCCACGTTGGAAGACACGTGTGATCTCCTATTTAACCCTACCATCCAGGAATTTCACAACAAAGAACCTCCACTGATAACTGACCTAATTACCCATCTCCCCGAATCTCCAATTGGAGCAGATCCCATGGTCCCATTGGCTTCCCTTTGGTCTTTTCCCCTCTCCCCAGGGTCTCTGACTTCCACTCCAGACCATTCATTTAGTTTAGAACTAGGTAGTGAAGTGGATGTTCTGGAAGGAGAAAGAAAACAGGAGGGCCCCACCTTTGTGGTAGTGATCACCAAGTCCGAGAAAGAGGAGGAGAACCATTCTGATGATAGTGGAATATGCATGAGCCCAGACTCCTACCTGGGAACACCCCAACATAGTCCTACCAATTCAGTTGGATCCCCCAATGACAACCCATTCCCTACAGATGCCAGCTGTGGCTCTGTGCGGTCCAAACCATATGATCACCCTGCAGAGAAGGTAGTGTCAGCAAAGATGAAAGGAGAAAAGAAAATGGATAAGAAATTGAAAAAGATGGAGCAGAATAAGACGGCTGCCACACGTTACCGGCAGAAGAAGAGGGCAGAACAGGAGGCGCTGTCTGGGGAGTGCAGAGAGTTGGAGCAGAAGAATCAGGCCCTGAAGGAGAAAGCAGATTCCCTTAGTAAGGAAATTCAGTACTTAAAAGATCTGATTGAAGAGGTCCGCAAGGCCAAGGGCAAAAGAGCTAGAGTCCCTGAGTAGGGTAGTCAGCAGTTTTTATGTGCATGTATATAGGCTTGCTGCTAAAGCTGTGTATTGCTGTCTAATAAATTATTTTATAGTAAACTTGCAATTCTGGTGTGTGATTAACTGGGTACCTGTAAAACAAGTGTAACTTGCACCACACCTAGGTATAAATACAAGCACTACAAGCTGTTGGGTTTAGAGGAGAAGGCGGCAGTGTCATACACCATGGTGCAAAAAGTGCTTTGTTCAATTAATACGGTGACTCAAGTGGCTTGTCGCCTGCTACAACTTGTGTATATTTGGTAACAAATATGTGTGTATACTAAAGTGAGGGGGATCATGGTGAGGTGCTCCAAGTTTTTAGTAGCAAAGGCATAATCCCCTTTTAAAGAATTTTAACTTTGAGAGTCTGTAGAAGATAAGACTAGATGATAGAAGATCCAGAAGGTCAGTAGAGGACTACATGGTGGGAGGGTTTGTTTTTCAGACCTGGACATTCTTTTTGAAGGAGATGAATGGTCCAGGGTATAAACACACAAAAAAATCTGTTGTGAACATAAGTTTAAGAAATGAGCGGTTTGCTAGGAGACAAGTCTAGAGCAAGTAATGGCAGTGTTGAACTGGTACTTCAGTTTCTCATCTCCCTGTGAGTCCCCAAATGTGTCCAAAACACAAGCAGGTGTGTTGCCTGGCAAATGGGTGGGGTTGGGGTAGGGGCTGCTCTCATGCTGTGGTATGTCAACTGGGCCAAATGGGTGGGGTTACTCTTAGTGCTCTTAAGGATGGAAGACACTTCTGTACTGAAGTGTGAAAAACCTGGAGGCTTCTTCAGACAGCCACTGAAGAGTCAAATTTGAAGGTGTAAGCATAAATTTGACTTCTACTGAGTGAACAGAAGAGTTGGTCCATAAAGCCTGTTCAGCTCCAGTCCTGAGGCAGCCGTGCAGCTGGTGAGGCAAAGGTGCTGGTGTGCTGGAGCAGCATGTGTGTGCCGGGGATATGGCTGGGGGTTGTTGACAGCGAGCTGCAGCCTGGCTCCTGGGGCTAGCGTTTCTCAGCGGGGCTGCGGTAAGCGAGTTAACAATCTGGTGCTGGAGCGTGGCAACAGAAAAGATGCAACAGGGAAAGAAAAACCCAACCCTGCTGTGATGGTGTCTGTCCATTACACGCTGCAGAGAACTTGAACACAAAGATGACAGGCAGGAGCCTGTGTAGCAGGGTGGTTTCTGCCTGTAGATATTAATTAGTGCCCTTCTTTTAGTGGGTAAGATTATAGTCTAGCCACTCAATGCAAGGAAATTTTTTTTTGTGGTTGGTTCTAGTTCTGTGAGGTTCTGAGCGTCAGTGAAGTTCCACATCCAGTGTGGTTGTACTCTGCTAATAGAAGCTTCAGGATTTGGGATGTGCCATTTTTAATCATTTTGTGTGTGATTTTTTTTTTTTTGGCCACGGATACCCAGATTTAGCAGCACCTAATCCCTGCTTGGCCTGCTTGAGCCAGCTTTGGCATGTGGACGTGCACATCCTTCCCGGAGGAGTTAAGATGCCTTCTCACTTGCACTGACACAACCCAGTTAAGCTGCCCAGCTCAGGCACCTGCACGTCCCAGCTTGGCTGGCGCGCACATGCAGTGCAGTGGCTTCAGGACCGGCCTTAGCCAGCGCTGGGCTCCAGTCAGAGCTGGAGCGGGGAGGGAAAAGGTCCCTAATGTTATTTAAAATAGAAAATTGTTTGTCCAATTGCAGCCTCGTGGGGGTCCTGGTTTCTGCCACTTAAGCTCCTTATGTCCTCAAGCTAGGGCTGCAGTCCTCCAGCCCTATTCATTGCCCAAGCCATTAGCTGATGTGTGACATGGGATGACAGCGTGCGCTCTGGGACCTGCTGCATGAAGGCTGGCAGATGAGGTAGGTAACTGCTGGCAGCAGGCAGCTGCTTGCTGGCGGCGAGGGCTGAGCAGGCCAGGCCCTCGGTGGCGACTTGACCTGTCTGTACTTACAGCTGGTGCCTGGGTGACACGGATGCTATTTAAATTACAGCGAAAAGACTCCCTGTCAGGAGTTAGGGCTCATGCCACATTGAAAGTGCTGTGGGTAACTAAGACCCTCACCTTGGGTTTCATGAGACAGTGAGTTCCCTGTTGTTTGAGTAGTCTCAGCCTGGACTCCTCACCTTCATGGGAGCATCTGCCCATCTCTCACCTCCCGGGCAAGTGCTCTGACTACTGTGTACTATACAAATGTGAAGCGCTGCAAATTGGCAAGCACATTGAGGTCCTGYTTTAAGTGCTGCTTTGTTCTCCAGAGCTTACTGGTGACCGCATGCAGGGACGAGAGACTGTTCTGTTTTGTGAGGTAAAGCAAYCTAATAGGTTTCTTTCAGATCAGCTGGACCTGCAAGGCGGGGGACAGGGATAATTAGAAGCAAGAAAGCCCAATGAGCAGGACAGTGTTGCCCTTGATGGGTCAAATCTGCACCTGAGGTGACTCTTAACGTGCTTGGTCTCAGCTGAGCAACAGAAAACATGGTACAAGTATGATACGGGTGTACATGGTACGGGTACGGTATGAGTGTATGAGCAAGTGGCTTCTCTGTGCAGGGCAACCCCCTCCTCTCCTCCCCAAACTGATCCCCCTTTCCAAACACAAGGCAACCACCTCCGCTTGCCTTAGAGCCATTGCAACTTCTGCTTAAACCTGGCAGCAGCCCGGGCTGTGGGGGCAGCGGGTGTATTTTGCAGCCCTTACTCAGCTCACCCAAAGCCTGGAAAGAGTGTCAGCACATTTATCCCCCATTGCACCCCATGGCAGGGCTGTCTGTGAGCCACCCCTGACTAAAATTGTTTTCTTTGAGTCCATGCTCTGCAGGCAGACGAGGCAGTGTCTGCGCTGGCCAGTAAATACATGATTCTGGTTTCTACAGCCCTCCAGAGACTATGTAGCTCCAATTTACCAAATTACACTCACTCCAGGGGAGGAAGATCAGAGCTGGAACAGGAGACAAGGAATGCATGACACACCCGTGCTGCTTTGCTCTCTGCCTTGTATCCATGTGTGCGTTTTATAGGACTCCTTGCAGGAGAACCAGAAACCTGCCCTTAAAGAGCGGTTGGCGTCGTTACTGTTTGCTGAGGCTCCGAGCTTGCAGCTTTGCAGAAGCAGCCAATATGGCAACCTTATGCAACGCCTGCCGAAATGACGCCGTGTTTCCATACTTAGTAACTTAGTTAAGATTTTACAGTGGCTAGAGATTAGGGCTGACTCTTCCTCTGCATTTTTCATTTAGCCTTTTCCTCCAGGCTTGTGTTAGGCACAGCCAGCATCACGCCACTTGGCTCCGCAGCCCAGCAGCTTGTCCAGCCTGCCGCAGGAATACCAAGGACACCGTCACATTACAAACCCCAGCCCATGGGAGAAAGAGTCTGATAGCCTCCTGCCTGGTGACTGATTTTACATTTTGCAAACTGCAGGAGCTGTCTTCTTTTTCTCACAGCCTCTCAAAACAAACGTGCTTCAATCAAATCCTTGCGGCTTGCATACAGCGTGATACCGTGTCCAGAAATAGATTGCAGTGCATGAAATGCAGGCTTTACCTACCCCCAGAGGAGCCCAGTTCTTCTACGTACTTGGAAACAGCAGAATTCCCCCAACCTACATTATATAAAAGCTATTTGAATCTGAATTTGGCATGGCTGATGGGATTTCTGTCTCAGTTATTTTCCTCTGAATTAAGGGCAGCGAAGTGGACTTCACATGCACAGCGTGCATGACCCTCAGGCTGCCGATCCCTTAGCTGACTTTGTACTATGTGGTAAACCAGAGTCCAATATTCCCATACACAACCAAACAACCCCCAGCGGTTCACTGCTCACAAAGCTGCTCTGACAACATACAGCCTCTTCTCACGAGCTTGTTTCTGCTGCTGTCACGGTATTTATAACTACCTTCCTCTTCGCCCTGCCTTTAGAGAGACCCAAATGCTCGCACTTCTCTGCAAATGAAAAGAGGAAACCACCAACACTGACAACTTCTTCACATGCCTGCGTGGAGAACCAGATGCACCTTTGCAGCGCACTTACAAAAATAAATCCCCAGCTGCAGCTTTGGAGAATGAAGAAAGAATGATGATAAAATCTTCCAAATAGCTGTTGGCCTGGCAGAAAGCCCAGAAATAGCTGCAAGGTCAGGCTGTCCTTTGGGAGATGAATGCTCCCACAGCGCTGCTGAGCTGGACTGGTAGAAAGAAAATGTGGGTTATTCTGATCGAAATGATTTCACACAGTGATAGTCTGGTTACAGCCCCCTCTCCCCCAGCCCCAAAGCCACGTTGTCTCCAGAGAGTAGTCACATGCCTCTTGAAAAAAATACACTCCTTGTCTTGCCCGCGTTTCCCACAGCCTCATTAAGTATTGCCTCACCTTTTTTTTAAGGTATGGTTCAGCTTCTGTTCTTGGCATATCCATATGGTTTCTCTGTTTTGAGATGTCCCTTGCTTTCTCAACACTCACTGCTGTGTAGCCATCCTTCTTCTCCACTTACTAAACCTGTTTCTAATTCAGAAAGCCTTTTTTTGGGGTGGGAAATCTATACATTTTTGGTCAGAATAACACCAGTTTTCTTTATCTTTCCATAGGCCTAGGCCTTCAGAAACAACAGGATCTATATTGTCCTTCCTATACACATAATTTCCATCCTGTGTATACTAATTTTTTCTTAATACAGTTCAAGTAGCTTCTGGAGACAACCTACCTTCCTCCATCCTCCTGATGTATTCTCAGCTTTGCCATGCAGCCCAGCACACATACTCCTGTTACACTTCGTTTCCAGTGCAAAGACAGTCTTGGGGTCTTACCATGAGCATCCCTTGCTGGGCCAAAAAAGCCCATCTTTGCTGAATTTCCCTTTGAAATACTTCAGGCTGTTTAGTTGGGCCTTGTGAATTGACAGAGGATTTCAGTCCCCCCACCTAGGCAATACTATTTTGGCTGCTCAGGTATCCCAGGTATGCTGTCTTTGCATTATTTCAGCGCACTCATGCAGTGTCACAAGCCACTGAATGAAGCTAGCTCTAACCACAAGCTTCAATTTCCCTGTTGCATAGGTGCATGTTCTCCAAGTAATGGCTAGCCGCCTCTCATTTCTCCTTCAGCTGCTCTGTTCCTCTCTTTTACACGTACACACCCTTTTAAAAAAATGGCAGGGAGTGAGTTCCAAGCGCAGCAGATGCGTCAGCTTAATTTATATAGGGCAGAGAATCTCCTAGTTCTGTAACTCCGTTGCAGCGTGTGGACAGTTGGAGAAAGAGACCTAGTCTTTGCCTCCCATTAAAGGAGACAAATGAACTTGCTGGCATGCAAACAGTGCAGCTCAGGACAGACCAGCTTGGCTAGATTACTGGTTAGCCCTGCCAAGAGCTAATTCGTTCAGAAAAAGGTACATGTAACCCTGTAGACAGCTGCAGAGCAACCTTCATGCTTTTTATTTCCCCTGCCCCCACCAGTTAGTGGTTGGCACTGTTAATCCTATTTAATGTAACTATGGATAGACATGCAAACCTTTAATCTCTCTCAAACCTACTAACCCTTCAGCCTGGCTTGGCTGGTCCACATTTTGAGCTGTAAGCAGGCATTAGGCAGCCTGCCTTCTTTTACACTCCTCGTTTCTAATTGAATTGATGGGTCGTCTTGTCTCAAAATGAGAAACTTCCTTTTGCTGTAACTTTTCTTTTGTGAGTTATGCAGGGCGCTGCTGCTGTGCACCCTTTCTACAATAACTAGTCCCTTACCCAAGGCGTTCAGGAGCCCGTCAGTGTTGTAGGTGCTGATGCTGTGTTGGTCATCAGCAAGACTGAAATGGAAGTCAGTCATGAAAAAGAAACCAGAGACTGAGATTCCCGAAGGTTTTTAGGATCCTCCCCCTCTGGTTTTCCCCCACAGCTTTTTCAGCATTTCAAGTCTTGTTTGCCTGAGCAAGTTTTACAGTCTGTCTTTGTTCATTCGCAGCCAGGTTTGTTACTGCTATGTCATTTCAGAGGCAAGAAGTTGGCTAGTGTCCTGAGCAAACACGTTTTCTTGGTTTACATTTGCAGGCCTCCCCCCTCCTGATACACATATAACGCTGATATTAGCTGTTGTTGCTTTCTACACTAAAGAAGTAAAGACTTGCTGATACAGCAGAGGCTGTATCGGCCTACATTAGCTTGTACCCGTCCCAACAAATTTTCCTGTGTGCTTTCTATTTGCATAACAGAGGGAGCAATAGGCCATTAACCGGCTTGATGGATCTTATTCACAATAAGCTAGCTCAACGCTGAGCATCTGGGAACTATTCTGCCTCCTCCAAACCATTTCCTTGGAAAGGTTCTACCACATTAATAACACTCCAGAGCTTTTATTTGCATTTATGTTAAAGCTGCTGCTGCCGCCTTCCATTCTGACTCCCCTGCTGCATGTGGGTGGGGATGCACTGTAAGATGGCACCCTCCTCCTTCTTCCCTAGCTCAGCTACCTCTATTTTCTGCTGCAGGATGCTCAGCTGGTGTCGCAGAGCTGGGAAGAGAGCCAGCAGCCTGATGAGCTCAGCCAGCACGCGGCCCTGGCCCCACAGCAGCGGGACATCTCCCTGCACTACCGCTCGCAGCTGCRCGGGAGAGAAATGCCATCCGGCAGGTCCAAGAGTTGCGGGCTGCAGCGTGTTAGCTTCCAGCGTGAGAACCGGAGGTCAGAGGCAGAGTAGAAAAAGCAGCTATGGCAGCTGCTCCTTCCCTGACCCCCTCTTCTCTCTTTCATGGGGCAGCAAAGTCTGGCTGCAAGGAACAGACGGCACAAGTTGCTCTAACATAGCCACCTCCCGGGGTCCCAGCACAGCTGAGGAGCTGGCATGCTCTAGGCATGACTAGACCGTAACATAGATAGTTGGAAGTGTAAGAAGATGCTTAGCTTTAGCTTACCACTAGGGACATGCAGCAGGCTGGTACCTATTCCCCCCTCTAGCTTAAAGACATTCCTCTCAGGGGCCAACTCCTGTCCTTATCTACCCAGTGTGCAGGTGGCACTGCTGTTCTTTCCTAGGAGCTCCAGCTCTGCTAGAGAGGAGTAAAATCAAGGCTAGAACATGTCAGATCTTTGTCCTTGCAGATGGTTTATCTAGAGCCACCCGTTCAGTTCTGCTTGGTTTTCTTTCCTCCCGCAAGATAAAGTTTCATTTATTTAAGGATACTGTTGGCTGTAAAATGAAGTTTGATTTCAGATGGCAAAATCCAGTCTGTCAGGTACCTTTACCCTCTTCAACAATACAACGCCTCATTGCATATAGTCACAAGAAGTATGCTGATTACTTCTGTTGGCCCTAATAGTCTTTCCAGCCAGTAATGAGAGCTCCCATCCAACTTTAAAACTCCACAGATCAGGGAGGGGGTTGTTATCCTTGGGGAAAACTGCTCTGGGCCCCACTTTAAAGTTCCTCATTAACTTTGAAAACGCAGCTTTCCTGTTTGCTTACATTTGCAAGCAAACAAGCTGGGTTTTGTACAAAGAGAGTGAACCACATTACCCTAGAGCTCCTTTCTGGAGCAACAAAGGATGGGTTTGCTTTCCTCAGCCTGCAGAAGAAGGGCCCAGGAGCTGAACAACCACAAGAAACAAGGGTGCGTAGGAGGAACTGGTAAAGGAAGCGCAGGGGGTGACATGAAGGACCTCTATAAGGTCAAAGGAACTGCCAAGTACTGAAGATGAGGGCATGAAACAAAATAACAATCCAGAAATTGACCCCTTTCAAAAGTCAAGTTGTGGCACAGCCAGCTTTTTCACGCTGTTAATGGTCTCCACGACAGCTCCACACAGAGCTGCATGTGTTAGACCAGCTCACACACACTGTAGCAGGCACAGAGTGCAGAGGTTCTGGGGAGACATGGGCTGCATACACATTTTGCTCAACTACTTTTTCAAACAGTAGTGTTCCCATTCTTTTAAGAAGCAAACAGCCATTCTCTTTTTTTACATGTCGTCTTTTAACTGTCTTTTTTTAACTTTGGGAGCAAGAACAAACTGAAAAAGAAGGAAATTGGTCTTTGAACTGTTCTATATTTACCACTTTTGGCTGCAGATAGTTGAACTTGATCCTATTACAAGAAATCCCCTCCCACGTGCTATTACACAATTTCAAGTACACACACTTCATAATGTTCACTATTTCCCATCTGGATGTCATACATCTGGGTGACTTTCCCTCCCATGCAGACAAGAGGGAAAGAACACAACAGAGGAGGTGCAGACTTAAGAGGATGGCACCAGGAATTATAATCAGAGGGCAAGGAAGGGATACCAAATTCCATCCAGTACTGACATCTAAGCAGCTGCCGCTCAGGTCTGCCAAGCCCCTTGTAATCAACTCCTGAATCTAACCAATGCTTGGCATTAGCCCTTCTCCTTACCTCTTTTTTTACAAAGGGAACACCCTTCCCATTTTCTTAGGTAAGGGGCAGGAAAGGGCAGCGGCAGGAGCTCCCCAGAAGCATATTTACTGTGATTTAGCAAGGAAGTGTCTGGAACAACACTCCCACCTGCTGGGCCTTCTATTTGTTGCAGCAGTAGTCTAACAAAAAAATTTCCCTTCAACCCAGCAGCACAACCTCTGGCTCAGAAGATTTTAACTTCATGCCGAGGCTAACATCTGGGTCACAACCCCTCCTGGCTACAGGAGCTGGCAGCACGCAGCAGCGGTGCCCTCCTAGTGTGGCTGAACCTCAGTGGGAGGCTCAGGTGTAAGCATCCAAAGGACAACTTTCTCCATGTAAGGCCTCTTCCTTGGAGAGGGGAGACCGTCAGTAGGCAAAACAGAGGACTCATCTCCATTCCAACCTGCACTCTTTGAAGGCCTGAGCATGTCAGATTAAATACATATGTCAACATGAATCAGAGAGAGGCCATTCACACAACTGAGTCATCCTAAAGAGAGGGATGCTTGGATCAGAACAGTGACATGGTTTGTCTTCATCAGTTGTAGCCTGTCATAACAATCACTATTACAAAGGCAAAGATAGGCAGTGTCTGCAACAATTATTTAATTAAACGACATATACAAAGTTTTTGCAATGACTGAAAAACCTGACAGAGGCTGTAATAAGAACAGAAACTGCAAGGCTGCTCAGGTTTAACAGTTTTTTCAAAGCATCCTTCCCTTCTGATGATTTATTATTGCTGGTCCAAAACATTTCTCCATTCAGATACAGAACTTTAAATGCTCCCTGCCAGATAGATAACACAGGTAGCAGAAGCCTTACATCCTGAGAAAGGGGAACAAGATTTGTACTTGGCTTGGTCCACCCTTGTACATTAACAATGCAAGACACGTTGGCTGGAGATTATAAGCACAACACATCTCAGAGCCAAGAGAACCTCCACGGCTCTAGCTGGCCAGTAACAAGTTCTGCACAGATGCAGAGTTTCTCTGCAAGTGTGACATTAAAGCACTTGCTGACAGAGGCACATCTCCTATGTCTAATCTCAAACATGCTGAGGAAATGGCCAGTCCTGCATGTCTAACACTCAGCTGTAGAAAGACTGGAGCTGCGAGAATCCCTGTCAYGTTGTTTATGGTCTCCCAAAGTATTCTCTCTCAAATTTACGGAAATCTTCCTCAGTAAAGACAGTGCCCTCGGGTTTCTTCTTTGCCACCTTCTTTGGAGGCTGATCTTTGGACTTCCTGCCTCTGTTCTGAGCAAGAACCTTCAGACAATAAAAAAAGGAAAAAACAGCAGTCATTGTTATCCAGACCAAACCACAAAATGGTGATTTTCAAGCTCACCTGCAGCATCCCTGCTATTCTGCTGGTACCCTGCTATATCCTGGAATGCCTCCAAAGAAAAGTGAGAGGCAGTCACTGATGTTAACCAAAGCAGGTCACTGGGACAACAGCAAATACCCACCTACTATTTGGAGCCAAATACGAAAACTACTGTCACTGAGATAGAAATACTGATTTCAACTCAGACATTTCTGAAACTGTGACCTTCTTTTATCCTGTCCCTCCACAAGACAACCTGAAAACCCAACAAGTTGGCGGAATTACCTCAGCATTTTCTAATACACCATCACCTCCTTTCGCAACCTCCAGCCTGAGAAACACTGGCCTAAAACACTTGGTTTGTTTGTGTAAGTTAAAAGCCCGTATCTCATAAAAATAGCCCAAGATTCTGGTAGTGTCAGCTATTCTCTCCAAATCCCAGCACGGGACTACCTTTTGGGGAAGATGACTGGTTAAATTCTCAAGTTATGAGAAACATCATTCAAGATGCTATGAAATTCCTATTACATGAGCCAGCAGCACATCTGGTTCCTTGCTAAACAGCCTCCAGCTACAGAGAAAGACAAATCAATCAACAGTAAGGACAAGGTCTGAACCAGGGCTTCTTTGCCAGCTGAAGCTATGAAATGTCTTTGGTAATTAGGAAAAACCAACTGTTGTCAGTAGATTTTGACTAGTATCAGAGAACATCGTAGGGGATGACGTATCAACAAGAGTTTAAAGCTTAGTAAGTTGCTTTGCCAGTGCACACAGAAATTCCTCAAGGCCACTTCCAGACAGAAACTTGACTTGACTCCTTTGCACAGGGTCTAAGCTGGAAAACCTGGGGATGATTCCCATTCACCTGTGTTCCTCAGCGGAAGCAGACCCCCAAAGAAGTGACAGTCTTACTTGTTCTGTGATGGCTTTGTTTGCAACAAATCGTCCCTTCAACATGTACTGCAGGTTTGCTGTCAAGTGATTCACGGCCTTCTTCTTGTGATAATCCTCTAGGTCAGAGCAGAGTGGGACAAAACACATCAGCTGCTCATCCAGGCAGCACGCAAGGAGAGACACAGGGGGATCAGCAAGGCCCCGGGAGAAAGAGACACCACTACAGCGCAGGAACAGGGGTGCTTCCACAGATCAGGCTGTGTTTAAGTGGGGGACACCAGAAGGGCACCCAGGAGGACGGGAAGGGATGGACACAAGCGACGGGGAGGGGGCTGCGGGACACGGCGAGGGGACCCGGTGCAAGGGCTGTGGAAGGCGGCAAAACTGCTTCCCCCCGCCCTCCCCGGAGGCGGGCCGGGACTCACCTATCGCCGACTTCACGACTCTGCCCTTGACCGTGGCCTTGTTCCTGCCGGGCTCCGGCGCCCTCTTCCTCCGCCTCCCAGCTCCCGCCGCCCTGGGGCCGTCCCGCCCCCGCTGGAGTCCCGGCGGCGCCTTTCCCGGGCCTACAGCGGGAAGAGGGACGGGATTACTCAAGCCGTACGCCGGGAATAACCGTCTCCCCGCCCCCACATCCCCCGGTCCCCGCGGGCCCACCCGGCGCCTCCAGCAGCTCCAGGCCGCGCCGCAACAGGGAGGCCGACATGACGGCGCACCCCCGCCAGAGGCCAACTTCCGTCTCGTCGCCACACTTCCGCCCGCGCGTGACGCCACGTCCGTCTCCGCAGCACCACACCTTCGGCGCCGTGCGAGGCCTGGCGCGCATGCGCAGAGGGAGCTGCGGCGGGAAGGGCTGTGGCGCCATGTTGTGGCGCCATGTTGTGTGAACATTACTTCAGACCCGTCTTGGGCTCAGGTCGCCCACAGCGGGTGCGCCGGGTTCTTGCTGGTGGTCCTTGCTTATCGCCCCTCTCTCCCGCCTCTGCAGTGTGTGGTCCAGCAGCTGGCCCGCAGGCCCTCTGTGTTACACCTTCATGGAGCCACTGGAATGGGGCCAGGGCTCTGAGGGGCCCCCGCCATCACAGCAGTAATAATAAATACAGGCCGGGAGGAAAGAGGATGGCCAGTAGCAGTGTCATGTTTTGGCCTGGCAAGGCCCCAAAACCCAGGTGTAACTCCATGCCAGGCTCCTGGGGCACAGAGGTTCACTCTGCCATAAATTACATCTATTATTCAGTATTACTTTAGTCTATTTATTTAAAGCTTTCCTCGCCCATTTTCGCTGCTCTAGAGACTTGATGCTAGTATCTGCTAAATTTAGCTATCATCTGAATAAAGCTTATTCAATTATAGCCAGTGCTGGCAGTAACAAGCTGACACTGGAGAAGAAGGAGAGGTTTATTCTCCCTCAGACATGTCCTGCAGGGAGAAAGAGATACAAGCAGCTCTCGTTGTTTCTCATAGTAATGATCTCTAGTGAGGACAGATAACAGTTAAACCTCAGTTCATTAAAAGACATTCATTCTCTGGAAATTGTTCTCCAGCCTCTGCAGATGTCACCTCAATGCCTGTCTTTTTATTGTTCATTCTCTTCCGAATCCTTCCTGGATGGATCCTGGCATCCAGTGTCAGTATCTGCTGGTGCGATGGTGCTAATACATTTTTCTGGACAAGACCTACTCGGTGCTCATTCCTGGCTTCAGGGCTGGGGAATGTTAACCATTTAGTGCTTGTTCAGCATGTCGCTTCTCACTCTTAATTTTCCTTTTACAGTAATGAGAACCATTTTTTGATTGATTCGGGGGGACAGTCACTGGCTGTGTGACACAGAGCACTTCTCCATTTTCTTGTTTTCTGTTAGAAGCTGGTGGAAGATAGAGCTTGCTCAGCTTTTAGTTCCCTGCCAGGTTTGTCCCTCCAGTCGTGTGAAAGCTAACGAAGTTATGAGGAGGTAGTTGCAGTTTTGCAAAGGAGAAGCTGAACAAGCAATGAGTTAATAGCCTATTGCTGAAATTGAAGAGAGCGCTAGAGAGCATTCTAGTCAGCAGAAGATTTGTTATTGCTTGTATACTCAGATTATCTTTATCTTGGTCAGAGTGAGATAAATGATAGCTGCCAGTGATCTTACCACGGGGAAAGCGTTTCCAAAAATGCCTCATCAGTCAAACGCTCTCTTTTAGCCCCTAAGATACAATTTATAGGTTCTTTGTAAGCTGTTCATGGTTACATATTGCATAGCATATTCAAGATAGCTTATTCTACTGCTTAAACGCTACATTTGCATCATTTAACTTTATTAGGATCACCTAATTCATTGTTACACATGCTTAGTGTCAGAACGGTGTAACCTCATAAATGCCTTTGCCTGATGCAAAAACATCTTCATTACCAACATGGCAAAACATATTTAACAAATTAGTGTGGTACAAGCTGGACTGATTTATTATCCTGTTGATGGAAAATATATGCCCTTTTCTACCTCAAAAGTAAACCATTACCAATACTATCTATTTCTGTTGCACCAATTAATAAAGCTCTCAATTATGTAGGTCTCAGAAAATCTGACTCCCTTCTTATTAAATACCTTCAGTAGCAAGAAACCGTAATACAGGCAATACCTCCTTTGACCAGCAAGGTTGAGTGCAGACTCGCTATGATTTTAGTCAGCAATTACCTGCAGAATAAAATTTAATGAGCGCACAGGGGTCACTTTGCTGAAGAGGGAAGGCAAGGCATCTTTAACTGCATTCACAGTCTCCTGCCTCAGAGTCTGGTCAGGCTCTTGGGGCTAGTTAGTGCACCAAGAAGTTAAATGGATGCGCGCTTCGTGGTGTGACGCGTTCCCCAGGTTTGGATCTGTTACCAAAGATTATGGTCCAACGTGGGCCATGGATTTTTTAACACTTTGTGAAATCACGTACCTATTATTAATACATTGTATTTCTTCAGCTCCTTTTAACAGGATCTGGCAGCTTTTCTCGGGGCATGATCATTAATGTTTCTCCTAACTGCGTTCTGGCTTCAGCTGTGCTTGGTCTTGGCAGACACGGTGATAATAGCGTCTGTCATGTCTCTGTCCAGGTGGCTTTGGTACAACTAATACCTGTCACACTCCTGCAGACACAGGTGCAGATTCTTCCCTTGCTCTTTGACTTTAATAGAGAACTATGCTTACATCTTTTCCCTGCAGTGCTAAACAAGATCAGTTTATTGACTTACATTAGGAATGTACGATCATCTCTTACTATGAAATGGATTTTGCCTGTGTATTATATGTTCCTTTAAACCTGTATATATGTAGAATTTATGCATTTGGATCACATAATCTCCTCTCCTATATGTCATAAACCATAAAATATCCTCTGTTGACCTTAGATTAAGTTGACTAACCTGTGTTTGATAAATCTGCTTTATGCTGAGCACAGCATATAAATGCTGTATTTCTCTTTGCAGGACCTTCCATGGCTTTATCACTCTCACAGTGAGGATATGTTCCTTGAATTTCATCATGATATACACATTTAACTATCACTTTCTTTTACCTGAATCACTGTTGAAAGCGGTTGAGCAGACCCCACAAATAGCTTTTTCCAGACTAGTATGTGCTATTAAAAATTTAATGTTAGGAGACTTTGTGTCTGTGTCAGTAAAAAAAAATCAGTATTTCATTGTACTGTTTTAAGGCCTCTGCTCAAATTAAAATTTCATCCAGGAAAACTTCATCACTTTGTAATACCACAAAAATCAGTGCAGTTAGCTCTTTGAAGCGCTTTGGGGACAGAATGAATGTCAAATGGTGTTCATTTAAATGTATAACATCCAAATAAATTGCTACCTTAGAGCCCRAATAATCTAACTTTGGATGGCAAAAACCACAGGCGCTGCATTTCAGATTGAGAATGTCTTTGTTTCTGAGAGTTAAGCTATCTTCGAAAGCTTTCTGCCACTAATGTTGATGTTTTATAGCTTTCTTTAAATCTCATGCCTCAGTGGGTACCCGTGAGCTAGCTGGCTTTTCAATTACAAATAACCCAGCATCCAGATGGGTTTAAGTTTTAAGTAACTGCCATATGTAAATATTATCAGTTCACTTTCTGCTTTATTTCTTATGGCATTGAAAAATGGAAATTTTCCCTGCTTGAATATGTTGATAATGTTTCTGGTTCATCTTGGAGTGACTATTCTTCTCTCTATTATTCTAGGCTTTGGAAGATGTCTGAGATTATTATACATTTGGCCTGTTCCACCTTATTATTCTGTACTACATGCTAACAAAGACGTTAATGATATTCATGGTTAATCATATTGCTGTCTGTGGCAGCTTCTGGATTCAGGGGGTTATGTAGGAGTCTCAGTCTGAAGGAATATTGTGAAGAATGTTAGAAAACAGAAGCTGAAGGCAGCATTAGAAGTAAAATACAACAATCACAAGCATTTATTTAGTTTAGGGCTTTTTTAAAAACAGTCTTATGATTTTGGGAAATGGGATCCTGATGTTTGAACACTTGGTATTGTCCACACTGACACATATGTCTGTATTTTCTCTTCCAAAATGAATCAGACCGATTTTCAAGCTGATTTGTAACAGATTTTCACCTCTGCATGTTTCTTCATGTGTGGATTATGGAACGTGCTTTGCTTTAGACAGCTGTCCAGTTTCACCACACCTCATATTGTGTATTTTCTCTTGAACAGCAGTATTCAAAGCTGCTGTCATTAATATTTAGCTGTTTGCCAACTTGAAGCAGTTTGTGTTGTGGTCACTGTTCCTACAAAGAACCATGGATCACTGCCTGCCCTGTACCTCAAGTACATAGGCACCTTTGTCCTTTAACTGTGTGACATGCCTTTGAAAAGCAGTTTGACTTTCTGGCCTACTGAATTTGAACAAGGGCTTGGACAATGCTTTGATTCATACACTTGCATGGATAAGTGTCCAGTTACTTTAGACTGACACAAAGTCTTTTATTCTGATTTTTTAATTGTTTTTTTTTAATCCAGTGCAGATACTGACCTCTTCCATGCACTTTTCAGCCTGTTCCAGGTCACCAAGAAGCTGGCTCTGCCTTGCACAGCTTCTGCAGATAATGTTGGCACAGGTTAAGATTAAATTGGCTTCCCACCGTACTAGATGCAGTAGTAAGAAATGAACTCTGCTCCTGAAGAAGGCAAGAGTTATTATCCTCCTATACAGATGAGATAAGGAGGCACAAACATTAAGCAACTCACAAAGTAGCTGAGACAGGATGAATGCTCAGACTAGATCTTCTGAATGGCAATGTGGAGGCTCAGCTCAAAACGTATCCTTGTTCTCCACCTACTGTTTTTTGGCTCCAAATGGGAAGAGAGCAAGCATCAGTAGCTTTGCTGAAGCTGTAAGAGCCCACTTTGTAGAGAGAGGTAATATTTTTAAGAACATAAATGTTATGTTCGGAAAAAACCCAAACAAGTCCTTCTTCAGGGCTTAGAATACCAGAAGAAAGCACTTTGCTAGTAATATTTTGCATATAATACGGAGTTGGTGTCACAAGGTTTTTGTGGTCAGAAATAATGGGGTTTTGCATCCAGACTCACAAAAATGCCTGAACTTCCAGTGCCCTCATACTTTCTATCTTTGCCTGAAGGGAAAAATCTTTTCAGAAGGGCATCTGCTGCTCTTGCATGCCTCCTGGAGTGGAGCAGGCAAACAGGTCTGCAGCTGAAGGGGAACGATTTCCCTCTCTGTTTCCCACCACTATCCTTAAATGTCAGGAGAGGGAGGAAGTAGTAGAAGGATCCCAGGGCTCAGAGTGACTGGCTTTTCCCTGTTCCTTCTGTGGGCCATTGAGGTGGTTCCTGGGTCTTCCTCCTGCCCTCCCCACCTACTTCATTCCTGCAGCATCGGCTCTGGGAGAAAGTGGCGGAGCTTACTGCCACTGTTTCCTGCAGTCTAGAAGGCCAAAAGGTATCCTGCTGTAGTTGCTTTTCCTTTTCCCTAAAAACCTGGGAAGAGAGGATAAAGATCCTTTGGTGGAGCAGGGATGGGCCTCGGTGAACAAAATGTAGGGGAGCTGTGGACTACGAACTGCTAAATCCTGGAGAATGGGCATAACATGGCAGACACAGGAAGGAGGCAAAGGCAGGACTGATACAGGGATTGGAGTGAGTACAAGTTTGCTTTATAGATTGTCAGGCTGAATGAAATGCATTGTAGGAAGGTGAGTAAAGCGTGGACAACACCTACTGCCATATGTACACACTGGGGGTTAYTGAGAAACTTGAGAGCTTTGGGCCTGTATCTTGCTTTTTGGGGATCCGACTTGTTAATTTTTGTGGTTTTGTGTTGCTGGCAGTGCTGGRTCAGCACAGCTTCCAGGAGTTATGAGGTGTTTGGTGGAAGCTCCTGAAGAATCTTCCAGGACATCTTCCTTAGTTACTTTGGAAGCTTACAGTTAGCGATGGGCTTGATGAGTCTTACACCTCAGTTACCAGCACCTGAGCCTCCAAGCTTACCAGGAGCTATGTTTTCCTTTCAAATCAGCTTCAAGCAGCTGGACTGTTACCTGTTGACTTTAGTTTTTTCTTTTCTTCCCTCTGGATTCCAGCCTAACTTTTCTTTTTCCTTTTGTGCTTCTAGAACCGGTCTTTCCCTTTTCAACTGCAGACTGGCCTCCCTGGCTTGACACTTGACCTTCTTCTTTTGTTTCACCTTTGGCTTTCAACTTACTCTTTATTCCTCCCTTACTTTGTTTGATTTGCTCTTTGTAGCTTTCTTTTGTGTTTTAGTCAGAACTGTAGATATTCCATGCCAGAATCTGAGAAATTCACCCCTAAAAATATTCCCCTGCCAAATACACAGAAAATGGACAGAAATTGAAACAGGGATTTTGGGACAAGGTTCTGAGTATAACATTTCTTTAACTAGAGTGATTTGTAAAAAGGCAGTGGTGGTTCTCAGTTCTGGAAATATTGTGGTCTTTGATGAAATAAAGTCTTGTTTCTTCCAGGAAGGATGTATTTTATCCTAATTACAATGGAAATAATGATTTGTCATGTAAATGAGCTTGGAACTACACAGAGAAGAGGCTGTATGAGAGCTGAGAGCTTAAGTATCCTCATGCTGTGCAGATGTGAAATTGGGGAATGTCAGTCGTTGTTGAACGTGGCTGCTTTCAAAGCAGTTACAAAGAGGTGGAAGTTCCCAGCCTCTCTGCTCCAGGGCCTTAAAAGGTTTACAAGCCCCAGAGCAGGCTCTGGATGCAGCAAGGTTTAGCTAGTTATCCTTGTCACCAACCATTAAGGGTTTGGAGACAGACAGGAGAAGGGCTGGGGCTATCATGGGCTTTTGCTGCCTTAGGCAGGCCTTGTTAGTGGATGTCTCTGCTGCTTGGTGCAGAGCAGAGCTGGTGGAGCTTGGGGCAGCATTGCCTGCTGCTGCAGCTCCTGGCAGCTCCATCCTGTGCTGGCACCGGTCTGATCTTCCCATGGCTAAAGGTGTGTTGTGTCCTCTCGTTCAGCGGCTAAAGGTGTGTCGTGTCCCCTCCTGTTCCCCAGTCCCTTCAGGCTTGGGAGGGAGCCATTTGGAGACAGTAGGAAAAACAGGGKGAAGCGGAGGAGGGACGGGATCATGAAGGTGTTGCAGGGCAGGGGACAGCCAGGCCACCAGCATACATTGGAAAGGAGCGGGTCAGATCAGCTGATCCCCTCCCCAGCTGTTTCTAGTGTGGGAATTGAGAGCAAGGCAGCATCGTGGATTTAGCTGCAAGCAGCAGGGGGACTGGATGCTTATTGCCACAATACACACTTTGTGGGTTCCAAATTTGTGGGATTTTTTTTCAGAATTGCTCAGAACGACACAGAATAGCATGTGAGGCTTGCCCAGATCAAGGAGATGTTCTGTCCTGTGGCTGGCATGCTGCATTTATCACCGTGGCACCAGACCTCTCTCCCTGCGTCTGCTTTTGTCATTTTTCCCCTCCCCTTTTTTTTTCCTTTCCTTCCTTTGCGCTCTCTCTTTAATAGCTGTATTTTGTCTTTCCTTGTTTTATTCCCTGTTTCCTTGACTGCTGTCTCTTTTTGTAGCCCTTGCTTCTCCAACCAGGATCCGCAATTTCTGAGGCTGTGGGAAGGTAACAGTTCAACCTGACCTTTTGCCATTTGTTCTTGACTCCCAGCAGTTGAGTCCCTCTAAATTACACGGCTGGCTCTCTCCTCTCTTATTTTCCTTTCTCTCCCTTTCCATCCAACTCTCCTCAGCAGAGTGTAGAAAACACTCTTAGAAAACACTGAAAATCCACCAGCATGTGCTTGGGGGACCCCCACTCTCTCAGGGTGCAGGGGCAGCCCTGGAGGTGCTGGGTACCAGGCACCCATATGCTCACCACATGAGTCCCCCCTGGGCCAGGCTGCCTTCTCCTCCAGGGCCACATGTCCTGCTCTGCCTCTGTCTTCTGAAGTCCGGGGAACAAACGCCAGCGGGAGAGGAGGCCAGGCTGCCATTTCTGGCGCGGGTGCGTGGTGCCACAAGGGCTCTCCTCACTAGATGTCACTGTGAGGCTGGGTTTCGCCCGTCGCAAGCACAGCAGCCAGGAGAGATGGGTGCTGAGATGGGTGCTGAGCTATAGGAGGGCCCTGCCAGGAGCAGGGGGAGGGTGTGGAAGAGGTTTGCAGGACAAGCGTTGAGTTGCTGTAGGTTTTACCCAACCGTGGCAAGTTTTGGGCACAGAACCAGCAAGGTGCAGGAGGGTTTTGGGGTGCAACTCCATACCACCTCCTTTGAACACCCCAGCCTGTGTCTGGTAGTTATCAGGGCTTTAGTGTGAATTGGCCACCGTGACTTTCATCTCAGTAGTGCTCATCTCCTGCTGGTTGTGATATTGGTTTGGCAGCAAGTCCCCTGCTAATGCTCAGCCCTGGATCACTGTTCACTGTCCCAACTGCCATCACCCGTCCGTATGTGCCTTGCACCTCCTCCCTGCCCTGGACGCAGTACACCTCCATACAGTAAGTCACCATGTCGCTGCCTCCCTGGCAGGCCTATGGGGGAGAGGATCCTTGGGGAGGCACTGTGGTAGCCCCCAAAGCTGAGGTGGGAGCTGGGCAGTGGTGTAGGGAGGCTTGCCAGGGGCTGGCCTTTTCTCTCGCCGAGGAAACCAAGTGACAAGCCAGCCACGTGGTCCCTGTTACCGATGACGTGGGGCATGACTGCAGGGTGGGAGCCGGCAGACCCAAGCACCCGTGGGGAGTATGGCTTGCACGAGGCCTCCCTGGGCAGTGAGCGAGGAGACCTTCTGTCCCACAGTCAGCATGCACATTTCTCAACATGGTGGCAGATGCTTTTATCATTTCTTTTGCTTGCTTCATTTTTTTGGGCTTTCCTTCTTTCACTTTTTCTTTCCTTCCTTCACTCCCTCTCTTGACAGCTGTCTTCCGACGTGCGTTGTCTATTTCCATCTCTCCTTGTCCTCTCTTTCTCCTTCTAGCCCTTGCTTCTCCAAGCAGGGTCAGCAATTTCTGGGAGGATGACAGTTCAACCTGACAGTTTATCTCTTGATCTTGACTGCCAGCACTTGAGTCCCTCTAAATTATAAGGCCAGCTCTTTTCTTCGTTCTTATCTTCCTCCCTTACTCCACTGTTTGTTCCTAAAACTTTGTATTGTGAACTGGACCTTGTGATCATGTCTGCATCCTCTGAGGGGTCCCTACTGTGCAGAACCTGTAAGCTGTAACCTAAGGGAGAGGAACTGGCTAATAAATGCCCCATGAACCACCATATCTGTGGCATAGATGGTCTTTAGGAGAATTATGTGGTTTTATTTTTAAGTTAATCAACTGCAAGCCAGAAACAAGGGAACGAGGGTTATGTGGAAAGCCATCAACTCCGGGAAAGTGTTTTGGTTTGGTTGTGCGTAGGTATACAGCCTCCTGTCTTACTGGGTACACCATGATTTACGTTGGTATAAGAGCACACCCCATATACATGTTAGCATCCATATGAGTTTCTACCTGGATGTATTCACATGTATGGAAAAAGTGCCATGGGACGTACAGTGTGTGAGCTCCTCAGCATGCATCTGCGCTGATTTTGTACAGCTGAGTCACTGTGTGGGGTTTGGATGGCTCTAGGTAAATGTGTGTGTTTGTGTGCAACCTGGGTGTGTGCATTTACACATGCGTGTGCATCAGTGCTAAAGAGGACATGAAAGAGATTGGATGCAAACCCCCAGGACATGCAGCCTTTGCGGCTGGCCAAAGCGGTGGGGAGCCCCAGAGACTCCTCTGCCGGTACCGCCTTGCCGTGCTCTTCCAGCTGCGTGTCACGCTGGAGGCTGAATCCCGCTCCACTTGATCGCATGCCAAAGCGTATTAACATTCGCTCCATCACAGCGCAGCCCAATTAATATTTGATTCTGGCAAATGAAGGAGGGCAGAGAGATTAAATGGGGTTGCCAGCTGGGGTGGTGGGAGTGGCGAGGGGGAGGCATGCTCTTTTTTGTGCAGCCCAGAGGAGTAGGACTAGACTTTCCTGGAGGAGGAATCAGGATTTCCCCTCCGCAAGCAGTAGCTCTGAACGGTCTGCCCTGGTGCCTGTTGGTGCTGAGACCAGGCAGCTCTAGGGGTGGGATATGGAGCTTTTCACCACTGGGTTTCTGCTGACCACTGGGCTGACCGCTGGCTGCAACGTGGAGGAGGAGCAGGAGGTTGCCTGAACCCTCTGGGGCCTAATTGTGCAGATCTAATAGAGTGGGCAATGCTCGTTAGCCAGTGCTGATGATAGGAAGCTGCAGTGCTTGAAGGGGTTTGCTAACCCCTTGGAAAGCTCTCTGCAGGAATAAAGGCACAGATCCAGGCCACAGATGTCCTGGGGAGCGACTTCTGTGTCATCTACTCAATGCATTTGCAGATAGCAGATCAGTGTCGGTGGTGTCCTGTCAGTGCTGCTCAGCTGGAGCCGTGGCTTTGCTTCCACATCCCAGGCAGGTGGGATGAGGCAGATGAGCTGAGGTGAATCCCGTGCCCTCCCCTTTGCAGAGCTGCCTGCAGTCCCCCCAGGGCTGGGAGGCCCAGCGGGGTTCAGCACGGCCAGGGGAAGCTGGT
Source organism: Phoebastria nigripes (assembly GCA_035582835.1). Taxonomy (NCBI): domain Eukaryota; kingdom Metazoa; phylum Chordata; class Aves; order Procellariiformes; family Diomedeidae; genus Phoebastria; species Phoebastria nigripes. The sequence goes on from JAYKAV010002777.1 coordinate 1,236,762, forward strand.
CTGGGCTGTGGTACTTTCAGCCTCTCCCAGATGTGATTGCCCCTTCCCAAGTAGGCATCATGTCATTTCCCAATTGAAAAGCCAAATGAAATTTCCAGGCAGTTTGCAGCTTTTGTGATTCACTTGTTTGCTTTTCTCCCTTTCTCTCCTTTTTTATTTTTTAATTTTTTTTTTTCCTTTCTTTCTTCTGTCTCTATTCACTCCTGCCAGCTGCCTGCTTTGAATTTAGTTTGTATCAAGGGCAAGAGAAATTCATTTTCTGCTTTCCTATTCCTTCTGCCCTTTCATAACTACTTGGCCTCTCTGCTGACAGTGTGGGACAGGTGCTAACACAGTGCTCCTTTCCTGATCCAATAGCTGGAGAACACACTTTTGGGCATATTGCAGATAACCAAATGAGAGCACATCTCACTACGAATCTAGCTACAAAAAAAAAGGAAAATAAATATTAGGACAGTTGGAGAGGGACAGGTTTTTCATTGTCTCTGGGAAATCTTCCCTGCTGCTGAGCCCCTGAGAGCTGCCAGCGTACAGAGCATCTCAGGGTTCAGTGTTGGGACAGCAGATATGGCCTGACCCTGCTTGGACCTGGGAGGGGAAGCATGGCATGGCAGGATAGCGGCCAGGAGGTGATATGGTCAGTTTGCAGCAGACATCTGGTAATTCTATTGTTTTAATCTGGAAATTGTGTTTTTGTGCTGTGGATATGAAACTTCCCAGTTAGGCATAAGGGAACTGAAAGCAACTTCCCAGCTCCCACGGCCCAGCGATGTATAGGCTCTGTGTGTGCGCGTGTATGTGCAATACTTGCTGGTAGAGCATATTTGTGAGATGTGGCGTTTATGTTACCTTTTAGTGAGGAAGAATCGTTTATCTCAGCATTCTAATTATGTTCCATTAAAATGCAAATTTGGGTTTATGCATTGAAATTGTCAGTACCATTGCCATGGCAACTGGAGCTTGAGGGTGGGGAATTGGAATAGGTGGGACTGTGCATCTCTCTCTGAATCCCTCTCAAATACCTCCAGGTAATTGAAATCACAGTGCCCTTCCCCAGGAATCATGGCACTTTCCCACTAGTGAATTTGGGGCATCGCTGAAGTTCTACTTGGAGTTGTTATAACAGGGCAAGCCACCATGTGTGTAGGTCACCGGGTAACTCTCAGCAAAGTGGAAGAGCTAGTGCACAGATCTTTCAGAAGGAGGTGAATCCTTCCCATTTTACCCCGCCTTCTTTTGAGGTGTCTGGCTGGGAAGGAGGAAGGGGAGATCCCTAATGACTTCACAGACTTCCACCTGGAAGCCCTTAGATGCTGCCACACTTACTGGAAGATCTAAGTGCCATCTATGCTTTTAAAACCACTCACCTCCAGTTAAACACCCAGTCAAGCTGTCTGCGTTGGCGATGTCCTGCAGCAGTGAGTTCCCCTGGTCAGTCATCCTTGGCACAGAGTGAGCAGAGTCTTCCCCATACCGCCTTCTTGGGACCCTGCTCCTTTCTCTGTTTTGCATGGCAAGATGGTGTGACTCTGTGTCTTCCTCCTCCCTTTACCAAGTACAGCTAGGACTCCTGGAGCTTGTCTGCCTCCTGTTTAAGAATCAATTGGAGGGGTTTTAGGATGCTGGGTGGAAGCAAGTGCTGAGAGAGTTTGGGATATGGCTGAATACATTTTACAGGGGAAAAATGTGCCTCTCTGTTTTGGCTGTTGACTGAAAATTTTGATGATAAATAAAGCATGATGAGTTAATTCCCAAACCACACTGACAGCTGGGCAGGGAAGACAGGACTAAGTCTGTTTTCTGGCTCCCCACCCCTGTTAAGAGGTTCACAAAATCATCTGATTCCACATCCTGGTGTTGCCAGGGAATTGTTTTTTCCTCCGGACTGGGAATATGATTTGCTGATAGTAAAATCTAGATACAGTCTTATGAACATGGTGATCCAAACTGCGGTTTCTGTTGAATATCATTGACTTGGATAGCCTGAAAGCTGTTTACCATCCATTTAACAGTGAAATAAAGAAAAGAGGAAACATTCAGAGCAGGCTTTAGTTCAGCCAAGGGAGGTCCCAAGCAAGGAGAGGTAGAGTCAGGCATTGCCCCCCCCAGTACAAGACAGAGAGTGGCAAACTGGAATGAGTCTAGTGGAGGGCCATGGAGATGATCAGGGAGTTAGAGCACATAACATTCAAGGAGATGCTGAGGGCACTGGCTTTGTTTAGCCTGGAGGAGAGCAATTTAAGGGGGATCTGATTGGTAAGGTAATGGGGTGTGTGTGTAGAGACAATGGAGCTGGACTCTTCCCAGAGGTGTGCACCAATGACAATAGGCAGCAGAGGCAAATTGCAGCGAGGGAAATTCCAACTCCGTATAAAGAAAAAACATAATCATGAGGGTGTATCAGATGTGAGATAGTGGCCCAGAGGTATTTTGGAGTCTGCATCCTTTGAGATACTCAAAACTCGAGCAAATGAGGCGCTGAACAACCTGCTCTGGCTTTGAAGTTAGCCCTGCTTTGAACAGGGATTTGGACTGGAGGCCTCCAGAGATACCTTTCAACACCAGTTATTCTGTGGGCTCCCACTGGGGGCAGGTTCTGTGACGCATGGCGAGATGGGGAGCCCACACTGTTCTCTCCACTAGGATGAATCACAGCACAAGTGATCTGTGGGCTTCTTTTGCTAGAAAATGCAGGACCTTACCATGGACCCTCAGCTTCTGCTTTGGGGGAGTTACGTCTGTGCAGTGAGCACAAAAGTGATGGGGATGGGGGCTGGGCAGAGATCTAGATCCCGTGAAGACAAGGAATACATCGCTGGCTACTTCCACACTAGGCAAGCCACTAACTTGAGGAGATTGGGTTCCCCAAGAGTGACATCTGACTGGTAATGAGGGATAGGACTAAAATAGGCCATTTTACATTTCAGGCTTTCTCAAGGAGCAGGTTAAAAATATATGATAGAGAATGTCCTTCCCTTCCAAGTGGAGAAGATGGTGGGGGAAAAAAAGGTGATATTTGAGTTTCTGCATCTGATGTGACAAGGAAAGGCATGGAAGTGGCTGGTACCTGAAAGCAGAGCAATGAAGAACTGGCTTCGGTGGGAAAGAAGCCATTTCACCATGTTCAATATTATCATCATTAAGCTGATCAGCTTCACCAGCAAGGAAGATACCGAGAATGAGAGAGCAAATATTGTAAGGGAAGGAGAGGAACACACATTCCAAATAGCTGTGTTCTGGAGAAAACTTGCCAATAAGTGCTTACAGAGGGAGAGACAGAAGGTGAGACGGAGACCAGAAGAGAAAGTGGAGAAGAGAAAATGACAGGGTGGAGGAGAGTGGGAGAAAAGAAAATTTCTATCATTTCCGTAAATCTCTCTGTCCTGCTCCCTCGCTGTTCCCTCGCACATGCAAATACCCTCCCTTCCCTCAGGCATGCTGCGAAACTCTGCGCTGTCCTGGTGGCACTCTGTTTCCTCTGGGGATGAGCTGGGGGGCTTCAGCCCAGAACCTCTGCCCCACGTCCCTGCCTGCGATTCCTGGCTCCCGCCCTCCCCTCCACCTCCCCAGCCAAGTCCTCCACTTTGGGACAGAGAGCTTGTGCCCCATCTCCTTCTGTACGGCACACCAGGGTGCAACAGAGGTTTCCTCTCTTACTGGGCTGAGGTTTTACTGACTGTGATGATTTAACCCTGTGTCTGCTGATATGAAGGAGCTTTCCAAGCTAAGGAGTAAAGGCCTGCTTTGCTAACATCAGCAAAAGGTGGCTTCTGTCTCATTGATTTGGGGGAAGAGCAGACAGACTAGCTGACCCCTTGTTGTCCCTTGTCACGACATAATTCTGTGGTGATGCACATGATGCTGTTCAAAAATAGCCAGCGAGCCTTGTCTTTGCCTGACAGGTTGGCATTGCAAAATCTTGTATCGGAGCTCGCCTTTCCCAAACGAGGTCCTCTAGTGGCAACCACAGCAGAGATGCGGAAACCTCTAGCAGAGGTGTCAGAGCCAGGTGATGCTTTCCCCCAGCATGGCATTTACTCCATCCCTTCACCTGCAAACCCAGGCTGCCTGTGCACCCGCACCCATTCAGACTGCTGGGGATGGCAAGACACGCACCCTCCCACAGCCATTCCCTCGTCCTCCCTTCCACCAGCCTGCCAGAAACAGATCCCCACGGGCTGCTTTCCTCTCACACCCTTGGGTGTTCTAACATATCCTCGGGGAAGGTGTAAGACCGGCTGTGGCAATGAGATTGTGATCTTTCTGTTTCATTTTTTTTTTCTTTTTTAAATTGACAGTGGAGTTTCCCTTGCCATTTTCAGCAGATCTAAAAAAAAACCCCTTCATCGAATATTCAGCATCTTCCCGGAGCGCGGCGGTAGCCAGCGGGGGCTGTGGGTACGTGCTTGCAGAGGGGATGACTCACGAGCCCCGTCTTGTTCTTGGGCCCCCAGGACTCCTCTGCTTCTCTCCCTTTCTCTCTGCCAGCAGCTTGTGCTAATGGGCCCATGGCTGCCGACTGATGGGGCTTTGGTCGCAGCAGTGCTGGCGGCCGGCGGCAGAGGGGAAGAGGGTGGGAGAGAGGTGCCCTGCTCCTTGCAGGCTGCGAGGACAGGATGGGAGGGGAGGTTTTCACTGGAGTATGTGGATAATCGGAGGGTGCCTGGAAGCTTTACGTGTAATGCTAGGGATGTGCTGGGGGAGAAATCTGGCCAGGAGGTCTGTTGATTTGGGAGCCCCCAATTCAAAACCTCCTGTACAGATCCCCCTCAGCTGCCCCAGGTTCTTGGGCCCTCCGGTCCTCTCTTGGTTCAAGCTCTTTCCTGCTGGAACCTGAGCCAACGCCGGCTCATTTTCACACACCCTCCCCTGTCGCTCGGTCATTGACTAAATTAAATTTCAATTACTTTTTTCTTATTAAAAAAACAGTGAAAACAGTGAGTTTTAATTGGCAGCAGTTACTTGGCCTGTTGCAGCGGGGAAGGGCGTGTGCGGCTGGTTTGGTGAGGAGGAGGAGGAGGAGGCAGGGGAAGGTGGTGAGTCACGGGTGGCACCTTTACGTGGACACGCGGAAGGGCACAGGAGCAGGTTCCTGGCTGGGTTCCTCACTGGGAGATGTGGGGTGGCATGCTCTGCTCCTTCCCAAAAAGGGAGGCTAAAAATATCAGCTGTGGCCCCTCACCTTCGGGGTTGCTCACCAGCTGTCAGTCCTGGGGAGGAGGGCCATGCTAAAGGGTGAAAGTGGTCTTGTTCAAGCAATCCACTATGGGTCCCTCATGGTCGGACATGACCAGCTGGTTTTGATACCCTTGTTCTGATGGACTGTCGAGGGTGTAGCTTGCTTGTTAGGAGACCTGGCACAGCCTGACCTTACCTCTCTGGGAGTATGTTCTTCACAGCCCCTCAGCAAGCTGGCAAGCTGGGAAAGACAGTGAATGTCTTCACTTGGGCGTCTATTGGGACTTGGGGGAGAAGAAGTGTGTCTGCCTGAAGGCACACACCGTTTGGCTGCTCCCCTGCCCCTCAGACGAGCAGGACAGGAGCTGTGCAGGCAGCAAAGCTGTCCTGCATCCTCTGGGAACAGCAGGAGTCCTGGCAAGAGCGTCGCCTCCGGTCTCTGGTTTCTGCTGTTGTTCAATTTTTCTTTTTTTCCCTCTATGTTCCTCACCGCTCATCTCCGGGAAATGCCACCTGTGACCTCAGCCATCATACCTGTGTCAGCCGTGTGGGCTGGGAGCACCTGGGGCCCCTTTTCTGCCAGTGACATCTCCTGGGTGCATGCTGACAGGTAGTCGGGACTCATTGTCTCTCTAAGAAACCAGGAAGATAAGCTTGTGTTTGAATCCCAGGTGCAGAGAAGGGTCTGCCTGTCACAGCCAATTCAGCTGCTGCTCTGCCTGGCAGTGTTATTTTCTATTCTACGGGCTCCTATTCACCTAGCTCTCTTTTCCTTTTACTCACTTTCCCCTTCGCTCCTCTCTTTCTCTCTCCCTCTCTTCCTTAAGCTGCATCCCAACAGAGATTGGCTATTAAGCCAACTGTGCCGAGGCTGCGAGATGCGCACAGGCATTAGGAATGAATGACATTGTTTAGGCACTTGCCTCTATTGCAGCAGTAGGGTGGCACAAATCTCCACGAGCAGCATCGTGCCAGAGAACGTGTGTGCCAGGAGAGTGTGGGAACAACGCATATACAAGAGGTGTGATTACCGTTAACTCTTTCATGAGCTGTCCCTTGCATCCTGCAAGCCAAGGTGTGAGTCTGTACTGCTTGAGCTGTCAACATAATGGGCATGTGAGTTTCTTAAATGGTCCACGGGATAAACAGCCACTCTGTGTCAGTATAAGTTACGTATGGACTGGTGGGAATGGAGGAGATGCCCAGCTCCCACAGGCAGTTGTACAAGAGCCAGGGTAAGTCCATCCCCAGCATAAATTCTGCATGAGCAGCTCTGGGTTCCCCCTGCCTGTGGCCAAAATGTAAATGCAGATGCACTTGTGGTATYTTCTGGCATTACGGGAGCAGCAGTCAGAAGGGCTGGGAGCAGTGGTGTAGAGGAAGTGCTATGGGTATGGCTGTGTCTGTCACAGTGATGAGAGCATGGAGGAGGGGAGGTTTAGAAATGCTGGAATTCGGACGGGTTAGAGCAGCCCCCTTTGAAGGGGGAGAAGGATGAGAGTGAGGTCTTGGTGTAGTCTTTTTTCCCCTTGAGAAGATTATTTCACTTTCATGATGGCACTTTCTCAGGTGTCTAGCTTATGAAGGGTGTGTAGTGGCATCCTACTGTGCAGTGGTTATGGTGGGGGTGCTGGGCAAACACGGGTGTCATCCTGGAGGAGGAGGATTGAGGATAGAAACAGGTTATCAGAGGAACAGACTCAAATGGATTTTATGAGTTCATTTTTATCTGAAGGAAATTAAATGTCTTTCCCAGATAGGCATGATGACTTGGTCATAGCTGTGTTTAGAAACTGTGTTGAGGTGGCCGTGGCTGGGTTGGCTTCTCAGCACAGTGGTGCAGGGTGCTTGATACTGGAAAAGCTGGGGAGAGTGATGTGGCTAGTGCTCAGCTCCCTGTGCTGGTGGCAGGCAGGGCGCCCATGGGCTTTTGCAGGTGGCAGGACCAGCCAAGGGGGAGTCATTCTTCATGCACCAAAGGGTCAGTGCCTGCTTGGAGTCTGTCTCACTTTATGATTGTTTCCCTTACAGACTGGTTCCCCCTCGCCGTGACTTGTTTGACTTTCAGGGATTTACCCGGGAGTGGGTTAAACTTCCTCATTAATAACCAGACAGATAAAAATCACTAGAAAAAGTAAATGAAATGCTGCTCAGACACATCTGATTCAGTGGGGGAGGCAGATCCTCCAGACTGGAAAGCCGTTGTCTCCCAGGGGTTTTCAGATATCACATCCTTGATGGAAGTGAATAGGACATGCTCAGCTCCACGAAAGCATCTGGTAATATAGCATGGAGGGAAGGTACAGGGACAGATTGGGGCCAAGACAGCTTTCTGATTTTATTTTGGGTGAGAGCTTTGTGAGGGGTATGCGCTCTTTTAGTCCCCAGGCTGAAGAAGCGCAAGGGGCAGAGACAAGACCCACCAGCTGCATGGCTTCTAGTGGGGAGACTCAGTGAGTGACAAGCAGTGCAAGGGAAGAGTGAATTAGTCCTGCATGAAGGGGTGATGGCACCCAGGCTTTGGAGAGATCAGCAGTGCCCAGTGCCTGGATGCTCTGACTCTTCCTTAGCGTGGGCAGCAACTCTGGAGACATATTTCCCCATGACATAGCCTACAGTATTAAAAACAAATTAAAAAATTGTTAGGGAAGTATTTCAGATACCTCTTGCTGTTGTCAAGGCAGCTTTGTAGCAGGCAGTGGTGAGGAGAGGCAGCAGAGGCTGGCTGGCTGCTGCTGGGCAGAACATCCCAGCAGGAGATCACGCAGAAGAGAGCAGTGGGCCAAGGTTTGGAGCAGGGGCTCCTGCTATGAGCTCCTGAATCTTCATCCTAATGCTCACCTTTGCCAGTGGCAGCTGGGCTGTCTCCGGCAGATCACTCCCTTTTTCCTGTGCCTCTACTCTGAACTTGTTCGGAAGTAAAAAAGAAAAGAAAAAGGTGTTGAGGGAGGGAGGATGTGCCTTGGAAAAATAATTCTGCTTTAATATGGGAAAAACTGTATCTTATTTTGTTGGAACAGATGCAGTTTAGAAGGAGGAACATTAAGGAACACTTTGGGGAAATCTTTAATCCAGTAGCAGCATCCAAGAGAAATAGTGTAGGAGAAAAAGACCTGAGGGAGATGAAGATACAGAGATGCATTAGCAGATAAATAGCATGTAGCAGGCTCTGGGCACTTCCCCATAACTGTGCCCTGGGAGGACCAGCTGGGCCTTCCTTTCAGCAGCTCCAGCTCTCCAGTGGAGGAAGAGAGGGATGTGCCGCTCCTCTCTCCCTGTCCTCAGCGCAGCAGAGGCTTTCCCTCGACCTGGCATATAGGTCTAATATCCAGAGCTTGTTCCTTTAAGCATTTACACCTCCAATCAGACCGCTAGTCCCACTGCCATAATGAGCCATAAACAGGGATAAACAGTAATTAGTATGGTAAATAGCTTGGCCTTGTGTTTTCTGGTTACAGTATCATGGTAATTATTTCCGGCTCCCTGCCTGTGTACTCCTGCTGCTTGATTTTGTGCTCTGTACATCCTTGCCAGCCTGATAATCGCTGGACGCATTAAAATTGGCAATTGCTCTCTCCCGTCTCCCATCCACTCCTCGGGGTGGCACTGGCCTAGGCCCGTTAGGCCGAGGTGATCGGGGATGATGGAGGGTTGATGGGTAACATCAGACAGCTCTCCGTCTTCTGGGGGCTGTACCTTAATGGGCAGGACACGGGTCAGTGCTGAGATAACATAGGACAGCATTTTCAGGGACCCCACTGCTGGTCATCGGGCCTTTGTAAAATATGGCAAGAGAAATGGCCAGATGAAACAGCTGGGCAGCTCCTACCCGTGCGTCCCACTGCTGAGGCTTTTTTCTCTCTCCCTTTTGGCTGCCTTGCTGCGGCAAACAGCTTTGTCTCTGACAGTGGGTCTGATTTCAGCCTGGAGTTTGACCCTGCAGGGATGGATGTGCACATGCGTGCAAACATACATGCAGTGGCTCAAGGTCCTGCTTGCTGGGGAGGGACAGATCAAACATGCCTCATCTTGGTCTCTTGGCCAGCATCCCAAGCTCGGCTTTTCTTAAATACAGTGTGGTTGCTTTGGCATCCGTATACATGGGCTGCGGCCAGTTGAGAGCCTATGGGTTCGGGGGCCTGAGACCTTCCTACCAGCTGTTGTACCCGCTCCAATTTGTGAGCCAGGGCTCTCCTTTCTTTCTAAACTCCCCCCAGTTAAGAGTCTCTGTTTTGCAATGTGCCGTGCTTTCATCTTGTCTCTGCTCTTCCCCAGAGCTCCTGACTCATTTTCCTTCTGAATGTCCCTCCTCAGCTACCCTCCTGCAGACTACCGCAGGTAAGTATGTGTCTCTTGTTTTATTTGCATCCAGCCCTTTCTGATATGTATGCACGCATGTCAGAGGCACTGGAGGCAGCTTCTGGAGCTGCATCCACTCCCTCTCTCCCAGCGGCCAGGATATTGGTATGAGCAATTTGTTAGAACCCTCTCCAAGGTCCTGTTTTATTCATGGTTTCACCTACGAAATGTCACCAAAATGGTTGTGTTTTCCCAGTTATATCTGAACTCTCCCCTCTTCCCCCCATGGAGATACACCCCTGTGTGCCTGGTGGGTTGGATTTTGCAGCACTGTAGGGTTCATTGGCAGATGCATTGGCTGCTCCTGATGTACACAGGCGTACGCCTTAGCTGACCCAGTTTTTTATTTTGCTGGAGATATATGAGTGTTATTATTCACAAAGTGTTGCAAACACATGCTGGGGTCTGTGAGACTCTTGGGAAGACAAAATAAATGGGCACTGCTGGGGAAGGAATGGCCAAGGGAGAGACAGCTGCTGTTTCTCCCCGAAAAGCACCACAACAGCAACACTTGATTGTTGTGGTGGCCACAGGCATTTGGGATTAGACACCCACAGAAGACAGGCCTGGCAGGGTCCTCAGGGTGTCACTGAATTCATATCCATCCCAGGAGGATCAATGCATGCATCGTTCCCAAGAAGTTTTGGCTGGCCTGGTTTTGAAGGCCTGAAGTGCAGGATATTCCTCCGCATCCTCAGGCAGTCTGTGCATTGTACGCCTTGCTCTCCTTATCACTAAATGTCCTGTACTGTAATGTAAGCCTGTTGTTGCTTCTTCTGTCCACTGTGGACACTAAGAATTGAGAACTCTTCTTTTGTAGCAAACTTTTATGTATTTGAAGACTGTTATTGTGCCCCTTCTTAATCTTCTGTAGTCTAAACATGTTTGTTTGAGCTTCATTTTGCTCAGTACCTCCTGGTAGGTCATGCTTTCTACATCTCTGATCATGGCGGCATGATTCTCTTAACTATTTGCAGGAGTGCTGTGCTCTCCTCCCCCATTGCTCTCAGACTGATGGAAGAAAACCTCTCCATCACCCCTGGAACCATAAGTCCTTACGGAGACGCACGCTATCCTTCACTCCTCAAATATGACTTTGACTACATGTCATTTTTCTAGACAACTGAAGTCATTCATCAGATTTTCCTCACAAGACTTGGATTGGAGTGCATTGCTGTTCACTAAGGCAATTAATTCTAGCTGAATGTTGGCTTAGATGTGAGCCAAAAAGGTGTCTAAAAGAAAACTGATTTTGCATGTGTGTGTGTCTCCTTTAGAAAGTCTCTGTAGTGTTGATCTAAGGGGCGGAAAAGCTTTCAATTTGTTCTGCATAGCACCCGTGCTGCTTGGAAAACCATCTCAGCAGTGGAAACCAGCTCTGCTGCTTGGGGAGTTTTGCAGACAGCAAGAAGATGAGCGTTCCCTGGACGGCTGCCTTTGAAACCAACCTTCAGGTACCCTCAGCCAACACACCTGAGGGGTTGTGATTTTGTTTCCTCCATCCCAGGGTACAAAACAGCACATGAAAATGATCTACCAAGATTCTGCCAGTCTCACCCTTCCCCAGTTTTTATCCCCTGCAGCTAGAAGATCGGGAAGTCTGTCTGTCATATGGGCTAGCAGGAGCTCATTCTCCTCCTACTTCTCATTTGCTTCCAGCACCTGTGACCTGGTCTTCACCTTTAACCTTTGGATTCTCTTTCTGCCCACTCATGGCTGCAGGCTCTGCCTATCTGCCTTATGCAACAGCAGAGAAGTCGCCTTGGTGTATCCCTGCCTCAGCTCTGCCCTGGCTGAAGTCTTCTCCTCAGCCTTGGTCCCCTCTCCTGGCTGCTGTAGCTCCCATTCAAGGGCTCTTTAGGCACTGTGTGCTTGGAATAGATGCGAGGTACAAGTGAATGAGTAGACATGAGTGCACATGCAGTGGTATTGCCACTCTTTTGCAGTATCTCGAGCACAGTCACATCCCCCATCCTGCCTCTCATCTGCAAGGCCTGCAGGTCAGCCATCAGTGCAGAGTTAGTCCTGAATCACCCTCTGTGCTTTAAAAATGTTTCCTTCTCTGCGTGCTTTTCATTTTGCTGCTTTGCTTCCTTGTGATCTCGCTGCAGTGGCTGCAAGAGCCCTTGCTGGCACCTGCGTTTTGGGAGGTGCCTGCCCGCACCTCTTCACCTCTCCTGCTCCTGCTGAGCACAGCTGAAATGGCACCCATCCTCTCTCCTCTCCCTCCCATACCCTCTCTCCCTCGTTTCCCTCTCTGCCGAAAGTTCAACTCATATGCAATGATGCATGCAGAAGCACTAAGCATGTGCTTAAGACATATAATAAGCACTCAGCTCCTACAGGCTGCTCTTCAGCCTTGGGCTCCAACACACTTCAGCAAAAAGATGGAAATATTACCCTCTCTGCACGGAGGGGAAGGTGACTCACACAGGGTTGCCCAGCCTGCCTGTGCCTGAGCTGGGAGGAAAATACAGGGAGCCGAATCCCTGCCTGATGCTTCTCCTTGAGCAGACAGTCCTGCCTGCCTCTGGATGTGTTTGCCTGAGAGACATCCCGCCACTGGTGATGCACGGGCATGGCCCATTGCTGTGAAGATGCGGATGTGTGGGCACAGGCTGTCCTTATTTTGGGTGTTAACGCGTGTGCATGCGTGTAGGAAGATGTGCGAGCACTGGAGGGCATTTGTAGACACACACAGGCCTCCTGGCCCCGGTGGCTTTCACAGCAGCTGGGCTTTCTACCTGGCTACTTTTCACACTCCCGTGGCGACAGGGGCGGGATGCGGAGGGTCACCAGGGGCTGGTGCCAGCAGCGAGGCTGGGAGGGAGTGGGAGATGGAGGCTTGTGCCACAGCAGCTCGCCAGCTGACGGTGGCTCTACCCAGCTCAGCGCTGGCCCCTGACGGCTCTGCGTTGGGCTCAGAGCACCCCRGTTTGCTTGGCAGCCAGCCCATTTAGTAGCCACACGTCTTAGACAAGCAGCCTTCTCCCAGTAGTTTTGTGTGGCAGCCTTTTTGCCGGGGAGGATGGCGTCGCGCTGGCCTGATTTGCAGATGTGAGGGAGCACTTCTGAAATGCTCGTGGCCGTSCTGGGGCAGCCGCCCGAGCCCTGCTCCCCAGCCGACATCAAGGCAGCTCCTCTTCAAAATAGTGGCTCTGGAGTACTGATGGTGACAAGAAGCCACATGCTTCTCTGCCCTCACATGGGCAGAGCATTTCATGGGTCTCTTCTTGGTGTATTGTTGCGGGGAGCTGTTTCGCATGGGTCTCCTCCTCCTCTTCATCTCACAGTTGTAAACGCTGGAGTYCTTTCCTCCCTGTCCAACCCACTAGCACTTGCCTGCTCTGCACATTGCTGGGTCTGGCCCCACGAGTCCCGGTGGGCTGCATGCAGGGGAGGAAAAGGAGAAGCCTTTTCACCTCAAAGGCTGTACAGCAGAGGGGGGTAGGATGGGGTGATGCAGAGCCTGCTCGTGCTGCAAGCTGCTGATAACCCCTGCTCTCCTTGCCCAGGCCTCCTGAGCAGCCTTTGGGGATGCATAAGGCATGCTGCAGTGCCATGCAGATACTGACTGGTTACCAGGGCGTAGCTCTATCAGCAGGACAAACCGGTTTGGCCGAGCGTGGTGGCTCCATGCATCCCCTTCAGCTGTCTGTACCGTGCAGCCCCGGGGTGCTCGGGCAGACCCTTCTCCTTGCTCCATCGTCAGCAAATGGAGAACTTTTCCCCTGCAGCTTTGGTGTGCTCCAAGCACCCCCTTCCAACCCTCCAATGGGGGGGCTGGCAGGGGGGTGGGTGTGCCTGGGGAGCGGGTGCGCCCATGCTGACAGCCAGGTCAGTGGTGTGAAGCTGTGGGAAGAGGCAGGCGCCTTGCATCAAATTTCCAGCCTGACGCAAAGTGATGGAGCAGAAGGAGTGAGTGACAGGGAGGGCGGGAGGCAGGATGGGAGCAATGGAGGAGCTGGGGGAGGGGAGAGGGAGACTGATCTGTAGCCTGGGAGCAGAACAGTAAACTGTCTTATTATTAACCATAACCCCTGTCCCTTCCTAGCCTTGCATCTGATAAACTGTTCTCTGATTCTTTTTTTTGTTTGTTTCTTTTTTCTTTAATTCTCCCTCAGGCACTGCTGTAGCTCAAATTTACTCTCCAAATTTATATCTTTCTATCTCTTCTATTTTCTTTCTTATTTGGAAAATATACCCAAGAGGACTGTGGGACTTGGAAAGAGTTAGAAGGACAGGGGATGCCACACTGGATCTGTTGATCTAATCTGAGATCTTCCTTTCTGCCCATACTCCACCTCTGCGGAAAATTAAACCGTCCATCCCAGTGAAAAATACAGCTGTGCGATGAGAGGTTTGGTGAGAAACACCTTCCTCACCCTCCCCATGGCAGTGCACACCTTGATGTGTCAGATTTGTTTTATATTTGATGAGATTTGGTATCCAGGGGATCTACCAGCTGGATGCTGGTATAGGATGACCCACTGTGTGGGTGTTGAGCAGGGGCTGGGCAGACCTGGCTTTGCACCCTGTCTGTGGGGTGATCTTGGATGAATCATCTTTTTTCTCTGGGCCTCAATTTCCTTGTCTCTAAGATGAGAGCTAATTAGATCTGTTCCCTTCATCAAGTGCTTATATAACATCTCTACAGATGAAAAATGCTGGAGGAGATGCCTTGTTTTGTACCTCAACAACTGAAGAGAAAAGTACATCAGCTGCCTCTGGACCTAGAAAATTCCTCACTGGTAGCATCAAGTACATGAAAGGGCATATTCCCCCTGATGAGGGGGAAATCAGTATGCACCATGCTTCAGATAGAGCTGAAAAGAAATAAAGTTGGGGAGATAATCACCCCAATGGAAAAGGTTCCTCTCAGTTTATATCCTGGGTGTTTGATCTTGTTTCATCTTGCTCTGGAGCCCAGAATAAGGATCATTGGATGAAATCAATTTTCAGTTGCATTAGAGGGCAGGTGAATCTCAAACCTTTCATATTGTGCCAGTTTATGCTTTTAATTCAGGAAAAGGCATCATCTCAGCCACCCCTCTACTGCAGTGCTGAGGCCCATAATAAAAAGCACATTCTCCTTTTCATTTCTATGTTGTTCTGTGCCTTTACTCCACAAGCTTCTYTGCCATAGGGCACAGTATGATGGGAAAGGGTTGGATCCATCAGCGTTTTAGGTGTCCTCTATCATTTGTGATGGGAGTTATCTACTGCCTTCCCCAGGCTTGTGCTGCTCTCAGCAAAAGCAGTGTCTGAGCCAAGGTTGTGTCTTTCCTGAGCCATAGTAAATGTGAATGGGTCTCACCTTTTTGTAGATCTTACTGCAGACAGACTCCCATCTCGATCCTTTTCCACTTCTGCTCTCGCTCCCTGGAAGGCAGCCGCCCTTGGACCCAGGACTTCTTGGCCCAGGATACATTGTGCAAACCCATCACGAGGTGGCACCACAAGATTGCCTTTGTTGTTATTTTGTTTTTGTAAATCTCTCTCCATTTTTCTTACTAGCCCCAGCTGTCCTCTTGCTTTTTGGCCTGTTGCTGCTCTCTGCCACCCAGCTGACTGCAGGCGCTTGTCTGGTTTTCCTCGGAGGCTCCCCTGGGTCCAAAGCCAGGCCAGACCATGGGTCAAGGCCAGCTGGGATAAAGCAGCCATGCAGACCATGGCACAGAGCCTCAAAGAGTTAAGGCCAAAGTGGTGGATGGGTGATGAGAAGGTCTGTCTGTTACTTGAGATGGAGGTTTGCTCTCTTCTCTTTTTTAAGGAGCAGTGAACATGCCTGAGAGGAGACCCCAGTCCAGCCCGGGGTGCTCTTTAGCCCTTGCTGCTGCCTTATCTGCTTGCTGGAGTAGCTGCTGATCAGAGGATGTGTTTTTCCTGCTCAGCCTCTGCTCTGGCCTCCCTCCGGCTGTGTGAGGGCAGGCAGGGGCTGCCCAAAGGAGCCAGAGAGCACAGTTGTGCTGAGAGGGTAATGGATCTCCTGGGGGCTGTTGACCTCAGCCTAGACAGAGCCTGTCCTTCTGTAACAGGCATTTTGCAAATGCTTACGCACTTGGGGTTAGCTTGCTTACACTCTCTCCAAATGAAGTGCTGGTCCTTCTTGCATTGAGGATGCATCAGGCTGCTGTACGCAGGGTCTCCATGGTTGTCCTTTGGATGATCAGTGGGGTGAAGCAGGTTAGGATGGCTTAGCTTCAGTGCTTGCCCACCAGCTGGGAAACCAGCTCTCTGATACTTTGAGGCAGAGAGAGCAGGAGTGGAGATGAGAAGGTTTTGAGCAAGATGACAAATAGGTACCACTCTATTGACTCTATGAGACAGTCCCTTAGAGACAGACGTACCTCAGCCTGGGTCCCAAACCAAGGGAYGCCTTGGGGAAGCTCAGAGCAAGGTTTCACCATTGGATCCTGCAGACCCACATCTAGAGAAAATTCATCCAGGGCGTGTGAAGACAATGCTCCTCTTCCCAGCAGCTGCTCAGCAAACTGCAATGGTGATCTTCCTTTCCTAGACTGAGCTGTTGGGTTAAATTGAATTCCATCCCTCAGAGACCTCTCCCTCAAATGCACATCTCCTCATTACACTTTTCCTCTCTGCTGTTGTTTTTCATAACACTCCACCTTTTTGTAAATGGTGTTTGTCTCCTGTCTAGAAGCCTGCCTGCCACCATAGCTCGGAGCTGCCCTTTGCGGGCAGAGATTCCTCTTTCTCTTGCACTCTCTTTGTTTCTCTCCTCTGCTGGAGGGATTAATTTATATTTTCCCTCTCGCCTCTTTCTGAGCTGTTCTCTTTTACCATCCCCTTCTCCATTTGTCTTGACCTGTTCTGGATGAGGAGGGGTGAGGTGAGGGGATATCACAGCTTGCAGATGTTACAGATCCACAGCAGCGTTCAGTGCAACCAAAAACGGTCCTTGTGTGCTCAACCATCTATTTCAGCTCTGCTACACCACTCTGGCCCTGTAAAAGAGAAACCCAGGCAGGCTTGTGTGCATGTGGATGTTGCTTCCCTGCAGCATCATGTGCTGCTGCGCTCCCCGTCTCAGCCCTTCTCCAATGTTACACCTCTTGAGGGGCTTCTTTTCCAACGTGTAAGATGATGCTGTATTTATCAGGTGGTGGGGAGGGATGGCAGCACCCAGCAGAGGGGAGGAGGGGATGTGTGGGACCCTGCTCTGTGGGCCCCTGGACCCTCTGTGCAGCTGATGGGCAGGTTGCAGCCCGCATCTGGTATGTGACGGTTGTGGAAGGGGAGAGCAACCATGGCACCATCATGCCGTAAATGTACAAGGTACGGGAGCAGGTGTGAGGGAGGGTGCTCTGTGGTGCCAGCCATGCAAGTCCCCTGCTCTGGCAGATCACAGGTGAAAAGCATTGTGGTGGTCTTATCCAGATGCCTTTTGTTGATGACAAAGTCCTTTTTCTGGTCACAGAAGTGGAGAATAGCTGGCGGTGGCCAGCAGCCCTTCCTCACGAGGCCCCTGATGCCCAGGTGCTGCAGCTGGGGCCAGAGGCATGTTGGCAGAGTGGCATCGTGCCTGGGGGTGCTGGGCTGGAGAAGGCAGGGACGTACTCTGCCAGCCCTGGGCGCGCGGGTGGGCGCCTGAGGGGAGCTCCACGCTGGAGCAATGGGACAAGGGCCTTCTGGGAGGGAGCCAATGTCCATCCCGAGAGCCGTGTGACCACTGGGATCAGGAGGCCGTGTGGATCTGATTGCCAGCACCGTGGCTGGGAGCGCCAGGCCAGCTCTGAAATGCATCGGCAGATCTGTGTGAGGAGCTGTGCTTAAGAGCCACAACACTGAATCATTTCCCAGAAATCCCCTGTCAGTCTAGCCATAAACACCGGGGAGAGTGGAAGGTGGGGAGACATGCGTTTCCTCAATTTCCTACAACAAAGCAAGCATAAAAGGGGATTAAGAAGGCAATGCTGAGGAAAAAGAGGGAGAGATTTAGAAGGGAAGGGAACATTAAGATTGAGAGGGATAAAATGCAGATTGAAGTTGTTGGGCTGGAACAGAAGAACTTCTCAGTCTATATATTTAGCTCAGTGAGGTATATAAACAGAAACCTACAGCCAGCTCAGCCACTTCTCCCCCAGTGGAGTGAGTCATCAGCCCTGGGATCTAAAGTTAGGTTCACGTCAGAGCTTACACTCTCTCTCTCTCTCATTTTATTTTTCTCTTTCTATTTTGAAGGGTGTGGGAAAAGCTGAGCACTGTCTCCTGGAAGCAGCAAACATAAACCCACAATGGCAACAGATGCCAGACCTGATGCCCTACCTGGGAGCACTGTGAAAAAGCCTGCTTTGTGTCTGGCTGCTCCTCTTCCTTGCCGCGTGCCTGGGGATGAGCTCAGCCGACATGCGGCCGTGGCTAATCTGGGCACACAATGGACCCAGCTCCGAGGWGTCTGTGTGCTGTGCAGACGAGCCGGAGGGCGGGCTGGGCTGCACAGCCGTTCCTGGGGACAACAGCAACAGGATTTGCAGCGATGGTCGGTGTTTGGCTGCTGTGTGCTGCACAGGAGAGCAGCATCTGCCATCAGGGCTGGCAAGAGGGACCGGGGCTGGGTCAGCCTGGCAGGAGGGAGGATGATGCCTGTGAGACTTGGCTAGAGGATGCCTTTAAATCCAGTGTAGGCTGCTGCCTAGTGGGCTCAGCTCACAGTCACCTGCAAACCTGCAGAGGAGAGGGCTGCATCTCCCAGAGCTATCCCTGCAGCCTCTCTGCTTTGATACGGCTCCCCCTTTCCTGCTTGTTCCCTCTTGCCCAGTCCCCTCTCTGAAGCAGTTGCCGTGAATTACAGACTTTCCCCACTAACCCCCCAGACAGTGCTGCCGGCTCAGGTGGTGACAGGGATGATGCGGACTTTCCTGTTCCTCTCAAAAATTGCAGAGGGGACAGGGAAGGACCCTTGGAAATGCTCTGGATGCATCTGTAGGACCAGCTTGTGCCATGCACACCTCTGGTGTGACCCACCCCCAGGTCGCTCCCAAGAGAGCCCACACGTATCACTCAGGGCAGGTGACAAAACTCTTTGAAAGCACCTTGGGGGTTGAAGATGGAGCCCTGTGACTACTGTGAGCTGCAAGACGAGGAGCTTCAGACCCTTCCCTTGGGGATGGTGGAGAGGAGGGTCTGCTCAGGGTGGGCAGCGGCTT
The DNA here is from genome assembly GCA_035582835.1 of Phoebastria nigripes. Taxonomy (NCBI): domain Eukaryota; kingdom Metazoa; phylum Chordata; class Aves; order Procellariiformes; family Diomedeidae; genus Phoebastria; species Phoebastria nigripes. The sequence continues at coordinate 1,255,469 of JAYKAV010002777.1, forward strand.
CCCAGCCCAAGGCTTGGTGATAACACTGGGATTGCCACTGTGGGGGATGCCTGCGGTGTACGTACCACAAGCCCATGGAAATCCTCCCCGGCGTGTGTGGTCTGGGGAGGGGTGTGGGGAGGAGGGGGCTCTGCTCTGGAGCATGAGCTGCCCTGGGCTTGCTCTTTTCACCAGCTCYAAATCTGTGAAGGGATGAATGGCATGGCTCCATTTCCCCACCCGGCCCCTTTCCCTCTCCCCTCCTTCCAAGCCTGTTGCATGTTTTTATCAATTTGGAGGGTTTGTCTGAGTGAGAGTTCAAATGTCTCTTCATCCCCATGCTGTGGGTACGCTGGAAGGCAARCAGACATGATCCTGGGATCTGGACATCAGTGATGACCCAAGGATTATCCCTGGGTGTGTATTTATGTGCAGCTGTCCTCCTGTGCCCCTCTGTACCCTTCATCTTCCTTTACCATTTTGTTTCTTTTGCCTCTCCTTGCTGCCCTGTTTCTCCCTCCTGTCTCACCCTCTCCCTCTCTCTCCTGCCCTCCTCCTCATTCTCTTTTTCTCATTTGATATTCATGCATGAATAAATTCAATTGCATTTTTTCCCTGTTCCCCCTGAAGGGGCTTGTTGGTGAATTGCAGGCATCTGAAATAATATAATGCTCAGATTCATCAACTCGGGGACAGAATTGAAGCCCTTCTTCTTCTCAGGAAAGAACAGCAGATGCTTTTTATGAGGGGAGGGAGTGGCGAGTGTCTTGTGGCTGATGAAGAGGAAGCCAAGGGGATTAACCTTGGCAGCCAGGGTGGACTTGCTAGCACGAGGGGACTAGAAGGTCAGCCAGCCAGCCCCTCCGACGTATGTAGGAATGGGGAAGGCATACATAGGTGTGTGTATACGGGAGTGCGAGTGCCTATGGTAGCTTGCATATTTGTTATGTGTGGTGCTTGTGGTGTGCTTAGGGAAGAGTAACATCTCTTAGGGGGCTGCCAAGAATTGGTTGAGGCAGRAGCTGTCTCAGCAGGTTGCCGGCAGCCCGGCACCCGAGGATTCAGAGCAATCATCTAGACATCTGCCCAGGCATCCTCCTCAGCTGACTTTTGGGATGATTACGTGGCTCTGGTATCACCCCAAACTCAGCTGTGGGTCTGGGGATGTGTCCAGAGCCATATCCGCATTGCACTAAGAAGTTGTTTGTAAGTCACCAAATCATGTCCATCCTGCACTTCAAGGGGCTTCCTGATGTGGACAGGCACTTGCTGTCTCCCTGCTCCTACACAGGAGCCCTCCAGCCCATGCGGGACAGGGGGACTCAGGGTAACCACAACCATCTTTGGTACTGAAGGTGGCTGGAGGTAGTGTCCTGCAGGGCTTTGGTACAAACAGGCTCTGACCACTGACAGGGAGAGGTCTGGCCAGCACAAATATTTATCCTGGAATAAAATCTTTTTCAGGCTTGTAGAAGATGCATGGGTTTGCCATGCAACTGCAGCCCTGGTCAGAAGCTATGAAAAAAGAAAGGCTGGACTTGCCCAAGGAAGGGCTGTTTTTCATGAGGGTTCTTAATCAGTTAACTTTTGATGCTCACAACATTCCCACCATTTATAACTCCACTCCCTTTTCTTTTTTTTTTTTTAAGCACTCCTGGTGCACCCTGAGGATCCTCTGAGGGCCGAGTTTGTCTTTCAGGAGAGGAAACAAGATTAGACACTTTTATAAAACACAACAGTGTTACGCTAAAAGCAGACAGCGGCCGTCATCTTTGCTCCAAAGACTTTTAAGGGCCTCATGAGAGACCGCGCCAGTGCCAACCACCTCACTCAGGCTCCAGGGAGCTTGGCTTACGTGATGGAAATGGCCGGGGGCTCCATGGCTTCTGCCTGATGCCCCTGGCATGGCAAAGCCAAGCCATGTGGAGATGGACAGCAAAGGAAAGGATATGTACCAGGTGTTTTTCACCCTAGATGGTGAACGCACGTGAGCTACCTTGAGGTCAAACCAGAGATGCTCTGGCTTTACTGGAAGGCGGGCCTGCTCCATTGCCTTCCCACGGAGAGTTAACGACCGAGGGCCCGTTTTGCAGTATGATTAAAGTGCTTGGTTTCCCAGCCATTTTTAGGTCAGATGTGTTAATTACTCTGACCCAGCTATTCTAGCCGTGAACGCCAATTCTGCGACAGCCAGCACAGACGACATCTTGGTGGGGAAGGGCTGGAGAAGGTTTTGTGTAACCCTGTGAGGAAGTGGAGGAGCTTCTGGGCTGCAGMATGCATTGTACCACACCCCAACTGGGAGCTGGGTGTTTTTTAACTGCTTATTTACAATATATGCCCATGGTAGATGCAAGAATATCTCCATCTCTCCTAACATCCAGGGTTTTATTGGTCTGAACAGGCAAAACCGATGAAGAGCCTTGAGGACTGTGATGGCTTCACAGTGTCTCTTTCCCAGAGCTGGCTTGGGGATCCTCAGCAGGAAAATTGAAGGTTGATGCTCCAAGGATGAGGGGCCTGCGCCAGCGTGGGGCCAGGCTGCTCGGCCATGGGATGGGACTGGTGGGGGAGACATCTGGGCTGGCCCTCCATTGGAGGGGGCTCGGGGCGGCTGTACTCTGTTCTAGCCCCCAGACGGTGGGATCCCTGCATGTTATCCATCCCTCTCGTTTCCCCCCAGCTTCACGAAACGCAGTAGGAAACTAATTTGCAGTGAGTTGTTCCCACGCCCTGAGTTCCCATAACAGATTTGGGAGTAGGATGTGGGGAGAGGAGGGACTGGTTTTGAGGGAGGGACTTTTTGGGGGGGTTGTTAGGTTGTTTTTTTCTCTTCCCAAGGGGTAATTCTCTAACCTGGTTGGTCTGTGACCTGTGGAGGGACACACGCTCACAAGTTTAGGGCAAGGCAAGCACGCCGAAGCCGGTGTCCATCAGAAAAGGGAGGGGAAAATCGGCTGTCCTGGGACCCCACCGTGGATGCGGGTGTGCAATGGTGTGCGAGGAGATTTCTTCCTTTCCTCTGGTGTTGCTAAAATTCCTGCCTTATGTGCCTCTAATTGTAGGTTTCCCCTAAAGACATTTGGTGTCACTGTAAGGACGGCGTTTCTCTCTCCCTCTCTGCCTGTACAGTTATTCTCTCTCGCTGTGCAGTTCGGTCCGTAAGCCGTTGGTGAACATACCATAAGACAGAGAGAGAGAGAGAGASAGACAGACAGAAACCACACACCAGCCCTTCCTCCTCGCTTTCCCACCATGGAATAGCTAAACTTGCCCCCACCCACACCTCCATCACCTCCCAGCGCCCCGTGATTATCTTGACCCTCTGGTCTTTTTGGAAGGAAGCTTCTATCACTTCTTAACACCACCCGCCTGGAAAAACACACACACACACACACACACAGACAAAGCCCCCCAAACCCTCCTGCAAAGGAAGAGGTCCTTTTTTTTCCTCTTTTCTTTTGCTCTGACTCCAGAGCTTCAGACTCCAGCCTGAGAAACCACAATTTCTTACCATGTATTCTCCTTTTAAACCATCTCCTTCCTGCACACGCTCAGTCCTTGCAGCCACGGATCTAACACAACTCCCCGCTTCTCGCCTGCAGGTTCTTTGCTCCCCATCACTCAGCTGATTCTGATCTTTTTTCTTCTATTTTTCCCCCCTCGCTGGGCACTGAGGTGTGTGTGTCTGTGTGCGAGTGTGCCTGTGTGCAAGGGGGGGAGGTGGGGGGGGGCTTTTTTTTTCTTGGTGGGGGAATTTTTTCAAAGCGTCTTCATTATTATTTTATTTTGCTTCTCTGACTTGGACACTTCTCCCTTGGAGATTTCTTTTCCATGCAAAGGTAGGTGAGACGCATGCACGCCTGGCTAACCTTATGTCTGTCTCGTTTCGCTTGTTCTTGCTGTCCTTTTAATAGAAAACTTGCGTCCACCCGTGTACCTGCATCATTCCTGTTTTGTTTCGTACCTGTTTCCTCTCTGGCAGAAGTAAAGGCTGAGGGTAGACATGTCTGTAATGTTAATAATTCTCTCTTTCCAGAGAGGAAAGTTATTTCTCTGTGCATGTCCAGCTGTACGTGTATGTCCGTGTGAGGTGCCCATGTATGTGAGACTGCCTCTGTTTACCCAACAAGTGGCAATAATTGATTTTGGTGTGTGTTTTGGGCAGGGGTGRTGATGGAAAGGGAACGACTGTGTGTCCAGCAGTTCATGTCCATGAGCGTTTGCAGCAAGGAATGTGTTTCTGACACATATTCAGCAGCTCTTTATACATGACTATAAATGATACAAGGAGTGTGAATAATCCCAGGAATTTCAAATTTAGTCCTGGTTAGTTTGTACTGTTGTGACGGGGAAGGATGGTGGGAAAGAGGAAGGTTACAAAATCTCCTCCCTGGAGAGGTAACTGTCTGAGACTTGTATATATATAACTTTTCTTAAAACCATCTCACTGTTTAGGGGCTTCTTGGGTTTGGGGTATTTTTTTTCTTTGCAAAGCAAGAGTTGGGTCTTGGATTTAGGTTTCATAAATTGTCTTTTCTTGTTTTGTTTATGATTATTATTGCATTTCAATTGCGTGTGAARCATCCAAAGTATCTGAAAAGGGACAGGGAATAAGATGTACTTTAATATAGCAAATGCATAATCTTCTGTACATCACTGGAAGCTGTTGGCTGGAGTTGGGGGGAGAGAAATAGAAGAATTAGAAAAGAAGAGAACCAGAAATAATGTTAGACATTGTTGACTGGCAATTATCTGGCATATTTTCTGCCAATACTGGTTTTCGTAACACTCTTGATGGATACCTTTTGCTTCTTGGTAACAGCAGCTGTGTGAAAAGTACCAGGGGCTTTAAAAAAACCAAAACAAAACAGAAAGAAAAAAACAACATGCATCATTTCCCTGCGAATTATTAGCAAGAAAAATGGTAAACATAAAAATGCAGAACTTGCTCTGCATTTTCTCTCTGCTAATAGGAAGCGTTTTTCTCATTGATCAGGGGGTTGCTAGCGGTTCTGTATCTCTGTCGCTTAGAAGACTGCTATGTTAATTGTCAGTTGTTTCTGTGTGCTATTGCAGAGCTCTTGGTCTTAAATTTGGGCTGGTGATTGAGGATTTATTACCTCAGAAGAAGGAAGGGGTCTGCTGACCCTCCACCCCCCTCACCCCGCGATGTTTTCACTCCAACACGTAAACTTCTCTATTGGTGGAAGGAAATCCGCAAGCTCATTATCTTCTCAACACCCTACCTGCAAAGAAACTTTTAATTCAAAGCACTGGGAAGGGAATTCAAGAGCCCTGTTTCTGCCCCCCTTCCCTGTTATATTTTAAGGACACCTTGTGAGCATCTCTCCCGCTGCCAGCACTGCCCCATCCCTCGGGTCTGGGCAGGAGCACAGCCTCAGGCAGGAGGCAGCTGCCCGCTGCCTGCAAAGGCTTATGGTGCTGGACTGAGAGCATTTATTTCTCTCTCCATTAAATAACATAATAGTTTCATGGCATTGGCATCAAATGTGAGCTTCCTCAGAACGGCAGCAGTGCATGCCTGTCGGTGAAGGTCTAGTGCCACGATCCTCTCCGCAGGAGAGCTGGGAGGCAGGCAGGGATCGAATCCAGGCATCGCGCTGGATTCCCTGCCCACTGGCAGGGGTTTGCACCGGGCTGGCTGGGAGAGGGTGCAGTACCTGTCCAGGAAAGCCTTGGCCCTGGCTGTAGCAGGAAGGTGGCAAAAAGCAGTTTTCCTGCAGATCTCACTGGAAAGCATGTGTCTAAGCACTGGCCACCTCGATGCACCAGCAGATGCACACGTGCCTTGCCAGGAGATCTGGTGGTGAATATCTCAGAGGAGAGTCAGGGGGGCAAGGAGGGAGCTTCCATCTGCCATGTCTAAGGGCCTTGTGAAGCATGGATCAATCTGACAGTGCCTATCATAAAGGGGGGGGTTATGCCAACCTGTCTCATATTTCCTCTCACAAAATYTCCCCTTGTTGCTGCCTCAGGAACGTTTTCAGGCAGCGGACCCGGCTGGAGCAGAGCCAGCGCAGCCGCAGCCATCGAGGGAGCAAGGGGAAGCGTCACAGGAGGGGGATGCTGATTCATGGGGAGCTCACTGCTTGCCTGTGGGTGTTTCTGGGTAGGCACAGTGGCCTCAGTCGGGATATGAGGAGACCGGTTGGGCTGGCTGGGGTCTATCAGAGTGCACCCGCAATGCTGGGCGAGCTTTCCTGTGTCCCCACCCTTGTCCCCACCAAGAGCAGCGCCTTCCCCACTGGTCCAGCCCTGGGCATCCTCAAAGCGCTGGTAATGCACCTGCGCCCCAGGCTGCAGCTCTGGATTCTCCTCTAGTCCTGGGCTCCCTTCCTTCCTTCCTCCCTCCCTTCCTCCCTTCCTCCCTGCCTTCCACCAACCCACTTCACGCCTGGCTGCGTTACTGCTGCCTGATCTGGTTTTGGAGAACCCATGTGTCCATGCCCAGTGCGACGTGGGCCCAACCTACAGCCCTACTTGGTGTTACAGCCCTGCCCTGTCCCATCCTGGTACACCAGGAGGATATCCCAGACCACGGTGGCTTAGGCTGAGCCCGGGCCACATTTGGTTTTGGGAAGAGCCTGCAATTCTGGGCTCTGCTGCAAAGAAGCCATATGCTTGGTCAGCTTTTTTCCCTGGGGAAAAAAATGTTGAAACCAATTTTTATTCATTTTTCTCAAAGAGAACAAGTATCTACAGCTGGAAAATCATGAAATGCACACACAGGGTTAGGAATCTTTCAAAGAGCTGGCCACTGATTTGAAATAAATCTTTTATTAAATCAAAGTCCTAATCCTGCAAATTCAAGCAAGCAGGTGAACGGCTGCACTTGCACAGAGCCTTGCTAAAACTGCTGGGTCCGTGGATGGGCTCAGAAATCAAGTGGCACAGGTGGATCTGCCAGATCAGGTAGTACCATTTCTTAGCTGTATTTTTTTAAATCTGTAAGATGGGATAATGTAGGCCCGATTTTAAGAGTGTTCAAGATCTACAAAACCCCAACCTGTTATTGGAAAGTAAAGGTTTCTTCCCAGTTATGCAGACGTGCATAGTTGTTTATAATGACCTAATATAGTCAGCTTATTTAGTTTATTCATCTGTGTCTGAAATGCATACCTTGAAGCTCTTAGAAATCGCGTAGTGGTTTGAAAAATGTCTTGTACTGATACAAAATTTATTTAAGCCCTCTAATCATAACTCAGACTGCATAAATCAACCCGCTAAGTTGGTAATAAACTCCTCGCTTTCCCGGTACTCGTCAGGCCACCGTGTTTGAAGCACTGCGGTGTGCCCTGAAGAGCAATCAGCCCAGTGTATCAGGGACTAATTGCAATGAGGAGATCTCAGAATGTCTTGTCGCTTGCCTTGGACCGGAGGTGTGTGCTGCTGTGGTGGCGCAGGAGGGAGGTGGTCTCTTGGCTAAGCCAGGCTCAGTCATCAGGGCCTTTGCAGGTCAATGCCAGTCCTTGCAGCCTGTGGGTGAGTGGACGTGCTGCAGGCTCTTGGTGTGAAATGCCGCTTGTTGGTGTTTTCTGCAGTAGCTTGTGTTTCCCAGCACCTGCAGAGTGCAGTACAGCAGCCCGATATCCGTKTGACCAAGGCAGGATTGGACGGGTGCTTCCGAAAGGAAAGGTTGTTCCCCCTCTTATCAAGCGTGTGTGTGTATTAAAAAAAAAAAAAGGCAGCTGGTCTCTGCTTCTGACATAACCATCGTCTGCAGTGCAGGCACCACATCCTGCTCCATCGTGCCTTGATGTAAAGCTTGATGGGTGCATCCTGGGGAGGGCTAGCAAGGGGCATTTCCATGCAAAACCACTGGAGCTTGGGGTTATGGCTGTGTGGTTGAACGGGATGGAGAGGAGCTGCTGACCTGCACTGTTGGTAGCTGGTGAAGTGGTGAGTGCCGGGGATTTTGCTGCTGTGATGTGGATGCTGAAAGTATTTGTGTGGTGTGATCATTGGGGCRGGGGGAAGGTTTTTACTTCCTTTCTCTGAAGTGTCAGAGTTTGGCCATGGCTAGAAAAACAGCGCTGTATAGAGAGGACAGGTGGGGTTAGTGGTATTAAACATTTCTCAGGTGTTGGGTTAGTGTGTCTTGCTGACAGGCTCGATTAAGTTGCTTTCCAGGACGGAGGTTAGGAATGGATTTTCCTACAGGTCAGACTGGCAAGGATGGATGGGATCCTGTTTCTGCTGCTGCTGTGCGTGTGTGTGCCGTGTGTGCAGCGTGAGCATGTGTGCAGTGTGCCCAGCATCATCTCGCATCTCCTCCCAGAGCGGGGTCTTTCGGCAGTGGTGATGCCCTCAATTGGTTGTCTTCCTTGGGCATTTTTCTTTCCTATTTTGCCTTTAGAGCTACTCCAAGTTTGCCAGTGGGGGTGGTGGGAGATGGGGGGGAGGGTAACTGTTTATGGACTCTTTGGGACTGAGTTTCYTTGCAAGGTTGTCTGCTATGGGGAGGGGTTGGACTTGGACTACAGGGGTCCATTTCAGGTCTGTGGTCAGATATGCTTGCATTGGTGTCTTTGCTGCTTTTCAGTGATTTCTATTCAAGCAATCATCCAAGCTTTGATTTGGTTTTTTTTTCCTGGTGGCAGCAGGGAGAGAAGGGGACTTTTCAGGCTTATATAAATGAGTAGCAGTGTCAGTAGTCAAATCATGTGGAATGCAGGGACCCATCGCAAGGTCCTGGTCTATTTACTGACCTGAGATGAAGAGACCGTAGGCCTTTGCAGAAGAGCTACCAGCATTGTCTCCTCTCTGCTTCCAGATGATTCCCATCTTCATAGCTACATTTCTCTCCCCTATCTTCTCTCCTTTCTAGAGGCAGAGCCTGGGGCATCATCGCATGCCACATAGCTTCAGCTCCCTTCCTGTTTTTGTTTTTGCCAGAGTTAGTTTGCTCCAAATGTGCATCTGGGTTTATGCAGATTATCTCTTTCAGAGGCAGGGGACTGGGAGGGGGGCAGTAATTTATAGGGAGGGGAGAGGTGTAAGATACAACTCCTGATGCTCCCCAAATCCCTTAGCATTGTGTTCCCTTTAGATGCGCTCCTTCCTCTCTCACTTCTCCCCACCTCCGTTTCCACCCCAGGGAATTTCCTCTCCAGATGTGAGCGGTGAGGTGGGTTAGGACGAAGTCTGGAGGTGGGGTGAGGATACTTGTGCTGGAGTGGGAGGTTGCATCCAGTGCTGTGCTGTGACGGGGAGCCGGGGGTCTCCTGGGGTCTCCCCACTCCTTGTATGCTGCTGTTTTCCTACACCGCTCACTGCGACGGGTCCTGAAGGGACACTGGGTCGGGCCGGGCGCTGGGACTGGGACAAAAGGGGCAGAGAGGTTGGTCCAGGAAGGATGGTGTGAAAGGGCAGAGCTGCTCACTGCCAGCTTAGCCTGGGTGGGAGTGACCAGCCTGGCCACAGCCCCGGACTGCCCTTTTCCATCCACTCTCAGTGCAGGTGCAACACTGGCAGCTGCAGCACTGGGCACTGTCTGCCCTCATGGTGGGCAGGAGCTGCAGCTCCGTTCCCCCAGCGTGGGCTTCTCCAGGAGGCACAATTGAGGTATTTGCACGTTTTGCCCCTCCTGCAAGCACTTCATATTCTGGCTCAAGGCCACGTGAGGACGGTCCCAAAGCCGTCGTTGCTGGGAGCCTATGAGACCACTATCTTCCTCTTCATCATCCTCATCAGACCTGTCTTAGTTGACATCTTCATTGCTGATCTGGAGGAGGGAGTAAACAGCATGTTAATGACTCTCCTGGATGATGATAAAATAGGTTTTTGCCTGCCAGTGGCAACGCAGAAAAATAACACAAAGGGAACTAGCGAGGTCAGAAAGATGGGCAGAAAATAACATAATGAGATTCATCTTAGGAAAAATGCAAGCTAATGCATCTGGGGGCAATGTAATCTGAAACACGCGGTCTGAGGACCTGGTGAGGGGYGGGGAGGGGACGGCACATGCCACGAGACCGAGGTGTGACAGTAGATGGCATATCAGACATGGGCTTGCAGTGTGACGGGGCCAGCAACAGAGACATCACGATGGCAGCCCGCCTCTGCGGCTGGCCCAGGCGCCAGCCCTGCGGGAAGGCGGCACTTGGCACATCATTATCGGCAGAACATTGGTAGGCAAGAGGCAGCTTTCAGTGTGGATCTGCACGGAACGACCACAGGGCTAGGGAGATTAATTTATGAGCAAGGATTAAGTGCTAAAGATGTGTAGCTTGGCTAAGCGGTGGTTTAAGTGAGAAGACATGACAGGAATCCACTCACATGAAAGGCGCCCGCATGCCCGAGGAGGAGGCATCGCTGTGAGCAGCGCAGACCAAAGCGGGTTGCAGGGAGCGAGGGGGGCAGGTTGGAAAGGGAAAACGCTGGCTCTGGGGCAGAACCTCGCCATAGATGGGTCTGTTAGAATGGGGAGTCATCCCCAAAAGGAGATTTTTGGGTGCCTGTTTATTTGGGACACCAAAAATGAAAATGTTTTGTTGAAAGCAAGCATGTGTATTCTCTGGGGAGCAATGGGATGAGGCTGAGGTCTTCAGTAGCACTAACCTCTGGGTCTCAAACGCCCCACATAGTTAATGCCAGGTAATGATTTTCCACAGGGAAACTTCCTTCGCCTCTGTATCTCCTCAACCCAAAGTGACCATGTTGCTCCTGTGCCTTTTCTTCTCTCATCATTTACCTTTTCCCATCTCTCCAGCAACATCTTTACTGGTCTCCACAACATCTCCTTCAGGCTTGGCCAAAGGCTTCTTAGCAGCGTAAGCAGATCCCTACTTTGCTGTGCCAGGGATGGGGACCAGAGGCATGGCCAGGACGGGGCTATCCCAGCCACGCGAGGGGGAAGCGATGTGGTGGACATCGGCTGTGATGATAAGGGTGGGAGGTTCCAGAAGATCTGGGCTYGCTCTTCCTACAGCTGTGGGGTGCTGCCTGTGGTACAGGTTGAAGGCAGGGTATTGCTGAGGCTTCAGGACAGATAGTTTGCTTATCTTTATTTTGCCCTGTGCTGACCACACTGCTCCTTCCCCTGCTTAGTGGGATGGGGGAATTTCTTCTGCTCCCTGTCCCGAGCAGGAAGAGAGATCCAAAATCACCAGGGTGGAAAGGGGGAGGATGTCAAGCTCCCGAGCAAATCTGACAGAAGTTAATGACATGTGCGGAGATAAGGCACAGCAATCACCCAGCGTGCAGTTGAAAGGCAACAGTTCGTGGGCTTTTGACCAGGCAGGGCAGCCGGGAGACCCTGGCTCTGGTGCAGGCCACAGATGGCATGGTTCAGGGGCGTGTGGGCTCACCAGCAGCTGTGAGTGATAGGTTCGGGCGCCATTTGAAACGCTTTTTGCTGAATTCTGCCATGTCCCATTGCATTAGGAGGTGCTGAGATGATGGAGATGTAAAAGCTCCTCTTTCAAGTTAGCTGCTAATAAAAGTGACCCTGTTCCTTACCGATACTCATACACCTCCACGCACATACAGGCAGATGAGAACAGACGCTGCCTCACATGAACAGGCAGAGAAACACGCTGATGCCAGATGAACATAAACACAGWGGGAGCCGTGTACCACTAATTATATTGTACCACTGCAAATGCTCAAAATATGAAACCTGTATGACTAACACATCCCCACAGCCAGACGCATGCATCAAAGATAACACACAACCGGTGCTTGCCATTTATAGCAACAAACAAACGCGGGCTCGCAACCGTGTACAACAGACCACCCCGGGAGGCACACACACACACGCAGCTACCCAATGGGGTCACCCACACGCATTCATAAATATGCCATGCGGTCAGAGACGTCCTTAAATAAGTCCGGGTTTGTGTGAAGCTGGCCACAAGAGCCATGCCCCAAGATGCTTGTCAACTTTCGGATGGACATTTGGAGATGATAAATAAATACGTGCGCCGCAGGTGCTGCTGCGATTGACGGGGCCGTCTTGCCCTCCCCTGCGATGCCAGCTGGAGATTGTCATTTTTGTCCCTCTTCTGCAAGGGTGTCGCAGGGYGTTAGCAGGACAGAGCGGCTGCTGCGCTTCTTGCTGCTTCTGAGTAACAGGTGAATGATCGTGATGGATGGTCTGTAAAGGACTTGTGGCCCCTCAGGATGGGAGGTGCTGTATACATGTAAGGCTGCTCTTAAAGGAAATATACTCTGCACTTTCATCTCGGCTGTGGGCCCTGGTGTGGCCCGTGCGAGCAGTGTGCAGGGAGGAGGGGACGGCCCTGGGGCAGCGTGGGCTGGYGAGGGACACGGGGTTAAGGATGGTGGTGGGGAAGGTGAACTCTGCGGATATTCCCGCGCGGGAGGGGAGATGTCCCGCTGGGCTCTGGGTGGATCGCCTCCAGCAGTGGGATGGTGCTCTGGGGACTTCTCTCCAGTATTTCCCTCTCCTCTCTGGCTGCAAAAGGCTCTTTCACTGACAAGATGCAATAGTCTCCCCTATCCTGTCTGCACCCTAGAGGTTTTCAGGAAAGGTCTGCATGAGCATTGCAAAGGTCCCATCAGCCCTCCCTCACCCAAAGTCTGACAGCCCCTCTCTGCCCAAACCCCTTCCGAGGAGGGGTGGCGAGGAGCCAGGAGACTGCTTCAGCTGGGGCGTGATGCCTGCAGGACACCTTGGACTGGCTCGCTCATGGCACTTTGGTCGACCGTGGCATGCCTGGCAGGTCGTGGCATTAACAGCCCCGGGAYGCCAGTTGCAGCCCTGGAGGGGAGTGTGTCTCAGCAGAGACCTCTCTGAGCAACACATGCCAGGAGGTGACATCAGCCTTTGGGGACAGACACCCCTAATCTGAAGCACTTCCCCTGAATCGTGACATCTCCTCTTTTTTCTCCCAAGCAATCTCCCCTGCTCATTAAGTCCACCGCTTCCCTTGCTGTTTCAGAGCATCCTTCTCCCTTCTTCCCCAGCAGAGTCCGGCAGGACCAGGTGCTTACTCTGAAGTGGGGAAGGGCTGAGCCAGAGGCTGGCAGCTTCTCCTGTGCCTGCCAAGTCAATGAGCTCCCTGCCAGCACCCGTGTCTGGGGCAAGTATGTGTGCCGGATGCAGGACCAGCAGGGACTGGGCTCAGGATGGCAGTGGTTTTAAATGGCCCTCAGGGATGGATGGTGGGAGGAGGAGTGCAGACTTGAGACCTGGCTCCAGGGAAGGCTTTGGTGCAGTCTGTGCAGGGAGAGAAGCAGGAGGAGCTGCCAGCCCACAAATACCTTCCCTTCCCCTGGGAGGGAAGTGCAGCGGGTGTAGCATCTCCAGTGGTATGCGACTTTTGCAGGGGAATGGTTTTGTGCATTTGGGGGGCATTTGGCCAGAAAAGAAAAGTCAGGGGTGGGGAGGATTTGATTTTCACTGATGGGTCTGGCCTGCCACCACCAGCTGGGGGTAGGCTTGCTTGAGCAAAAGGTTGAGTGAGAAGAACGTGCATCTGGCCAGCCCATGACCATCTAATTGTCCTCTTGTATTGCCCTTGTTGCAGCAAGCAGCACTTGCACAAAGGGGAGGTTAGAGGCATCCCAAAGGTGAGTTCTGGAGCCTTATAATCCGGTCTGGTCTTATTATTACTGTCTTTTATCTGAGTAGGAACCCTCTCCATTGATGCACGTTTTTCTGTGTATGCAGATGTGTACATGTGCCAAACTCATTCCTCTTGGTCATTTTGCTTTAAACAGGGCCTCTCCTGGGTTGAAGTATTGTAGCAGGCTCACTCCAACCAAATTACACAGCAATGCTACAGCGTGGGAAGGCCAGTAATAGCAGCCCAGAGAAAATATCAGCATTGCATGAGTTGCAGCCTGGCCAAAATAGTGGAAATACCTGATTCCAGCCTCCACATCTGAGCTGGTAGTGGTGAGGACCCTGGATCCGTCTCTGGCAGGAAAACCACTCCCTTCCCCTTTGAAGTTGAGACAGGAGGACTGACTCTGCGTAAAGAGCTCGGAAGTGTCCCACTCGGAAGTGTCGCTTCCCCTCTCCCTCTTTTGACACAGCATATCAGTCCTTCTTAATGTAGGAAATATGCCGTGATCACAGCCTTGGGGCTGGTTTGGGTGGCAGAGCAGGATTTAATCTCAGGAAGGAAAGGAGTATTACTCACATCTTCAGTGGGGCAGCTGTCAATCAAGGACTGTTTTTAGCTTCAGGACTCCCAAAGGGATTCACCTGGCTCTGTGTCCATATGATCTCTAATGAGTCACTCCGGGCTTCACAAATTGGAGCAATAAACTGCCCGTGATGCAGCCACTACCCAATTTGTGTGTTTGACATGGGCAGAGCTGCATCCCAAAGTCCCAGCTGCATCTGGCAGTGGTGAGATGGAGAAGAGGCCCTGAGCTTTTGCTTGGAGGGAAAGCAGGGAAATGCTGATGAGGTTGTTTCTCCCATTCCTTTGCTAAGTTGTATTGTTAATTATGAAGCTTTCTATGTCGCAGTTAGTTTGGTATTGTCATGCCCTCATCAGCATGGATGCTCTGGGCACTGTAATAAGTCATTCCTCCTGGCTGTCCCTGCTAAACTTTCTTCTCCGTGTTGTTAATGGGAAGGAAGCTGGGCTCAGTCACCGCACGTTAATAGCCTGCAAGGGAGCCGGCTCAGAGCAGGCAGTGGGGAGCTGGTGGGAACAGGGAACGGAAGAGGTGGTACAAGGAGTTGCATGGGTGCTCAGTGTTAAAAACCTGGTGAAAGTGAAAACAGAGGTGCTGGATGGTGGGAAGGATGTGCTGCCACTTTTGTCACAAGGGTTAAAAAATTAGGAACAGCATCCCAAAGCCAGTCAGGAGACACAATACCTGTTTCTTTCCAACAGCTGCAGGCCTTTGGGGTAATGAATTCGAAGAGTCTCCATGCTATCCCCTAAGGGACACTATGTCTGCTTTCTAAACCTCTGTGCTTGCTGCTCTTTGTTCTGACAAATACCAAGCCTCGAAGAACAAGCAAAGCTTTGGATCAAAGTGTGTGTTGGAAGCAGAGGGCTGAGAGAACAGGGTGGATAGGCAGAGCTTGTAGGGTCTTAACCAGGGATAACCGGGGACTGCAGCCCAAGGTGGAAAGTTTGGCCGGACCTGGCAGACGAGTGCTGAGGAGAGCACTGGAGATCATGTATCCAGCAATGTGGGCATGAAAGGGGTCTCAGGCTGAAACATCAAGGGTGCAGCCTGTCAAGGCAGAGCAGTGTCAGCAGAGATGCATGTGGGCTATGTGCTCCTAAAGTGAAGGGGACTGAGCCGAGTGCGTGGGAGGATAATCTACGGCCAGGATGTGAGGAGACGAGGTCTGTGCGGTGGATCTTGGCGACAGACACATCCTTTCCTGCTCCTGATTGGCCCTTTTTGTATTGCAGTGTGTCTGAGGGCTCTTGTGTTGCTTTTAAACCTGTACTGGTAGCACGGGCACTCCAGACGCTTAAGCATGCCAACAGGGTGAAAGGAAGAAAGCACCCATCAGGCCACCATCAGGCAGTCCTTGGGCAAGCTCTCTTTCCTAAGAGTGTCGCTGTAACACCCCTCCAAAGCCAGATCTTGGAATTTATTTCATTCCCCTCACTTTGACAAGCTACTTCCACTATGCTGTTTCATGGACAATATTTGGCTTTGTGTTTTCCCAGAACAGGGCTGCCGTTAAATGCACCCAGCCAGCAAAGTGATGTTCTTTAGCAAAAGCATGGTGCTCTGCAGTACTCGGGTGCCACCGAGCGTAAGACCTGTTCTGCTCTTCCTATGTCCACCTGTACTCTCTGACCATTCTGCTTAGTTGAATAACTTTTGCGACCTGTCTTCATGGTGCTTCCACTGGCCCAGCAAAGGAGAGCTCCACAAGCTCCAGTAAAGGGTGCTTAATATTTAATCCCACTTCTAGTTTGCATTACAGCTCCCTGTTTGAATGCGTGACTGTTCTGTATGGGTTTGACATGCATTTGCCAGTATCGGTCTGAAGGAGCCTGCCCAACGAGTGGCGGGGCACGAGGCCAGCCCAGCGTGTCCCTGGGTGGGAGAGGGCATGCCTGGGGCAGCAGAGATGAACCTGGGGTTGGCAGGACCGCGTGAGGGACTGCAAGGGCAGGGTGGCTGTGTTGTGTCAGGATGGATTCACGCCGCTTCACAGCGCAGTGCACCTTTAAGGTGCTCCGGCTGGCTCCAGAAGGGTTGGCACCATCACCTGAGATGGTGCAGCACTGTGCCAGGGTGTCTCAGGGGCTACAGGGATGATTTAAATAGTTAGTGATGGAAAGGACTAGCCAGAAGAGTCTTGGTGGAGAAAGGGATTGGCAGAAAAGAGAAATATTGGCAGAAGCTGTCCCGCTCCCGCTGCTGGCATACAGAAACAGCCATGCTGCACCGCTGGGGCTAAACCAGACAGTTTTGCTTAAAATTGCTTCAGCACAAAGTGTGACCACGGTTTATCATTGTCAGAACCATCAGTCCTGCGGCTCTCCCCTGCTCCAAACTCACTGGGAGAGCACGGGCATGCTGTGCTCTGGCTGCTGATTCCTCACGTGGGTTTCATTTCTCTTTCTCCCCTCCTCTCCAGGGGTTCTCGCTTGCGGCTGGCATGGCAGAGTACGTCCCCCAGCCTCCCTCCACCTGGCCCGTGGGCCCGCAGCCCCCTCACGCCTCCGCCGTCTGCTCGCTGGAGCCTGTGGATCTGGGGGTCTCGGAGCAGCAAACGCTGCCGGAGCAGCCGCCGTCCTCCCCGGAGCTGGGTGAGGACGAGGAAGTCACCTCCCCGCCGGACCCCGATGTCCCCTACCCCGACTTGGCCCCAGTTGTCTTCTTCTGCTTGAAGCAGACCACCAGCCCGCGGAACTGGTGCATCAAAATGGTGTGCAACCCATATCCTTTCCGAGCTGCCCCTTCTCCCTCCCCGCCTCTCGCTCCCTCCTGCCCCATCCCTTCCCTCTCCCTGCCCTCCCAGCGCACCTGGCAGGTAAGGAATGAAGTTTCCTACATATTTAATGAACTGCTTTGTTCCTCGCTTGCATTTAAACAGAACCTCAGCTATTTTAGTGTGTGATCAAAAGAAGCTGATTATGAAAAGGAGGACTTCAGAGAGAGCTGCTGACAGCCCCAGTCACAGGGGGCTGGGTGAGGGGAGAGGGGAGGGGTGAGGCGAGGTATTTTAGAAAGGCCTGTTCTTCCCCTTCCCGGCTCCCTTTTTGCCTCTGCCCTGGGACAGAGCGAGAGTTGCTAGCCCAGGAGCTTGTCGGCAGGCTGCCACGAATGGCAGAGGTGTCTCCTCCCTCTGAGCGTACAGGCTTTAGTAAGAGCTCATCTTGCCCTTGGTGAGGGAACCACCACTCCTGGACTTTGACCGCAAGGATACCTAGGTGACCCCTTGCCTTTCAAGCCGACACACGTCACTGTCCTGCCGATGTGTTGCCATGATGCCTAGGCAGGAATGAATGGGAAAATCTGTTCAGAGTTTGATGCTGAGCCTCATACGCCCTGGGGGAGACCTCTGGGATGTGAGCATGTCCTTCCTTGGCACGGGATATCAGCAATCACACGTGTGTGTCACTGTTCACACTCAGTGCCTTGCCTGCAAGGAGGCCCCTGCAACCCAGCAGTGCAAATGATGACCACCTGCACAACTCATTAGCACTGAGGCTGCTAGGAAGCAACAGTCTCTGTGGCTCTTGAGCCTGATGCAATATCAAAAACAGGTGGAGGGTGCTTGCAGCTCTTTGGACTGTGGGACCCTTCAGATGGGGTGGAAGTGGAGGAAATGGTGAATCATCAGAGAGGTTAGTCTAAAGTTTTACTTGAACCTTTTTCTGGCCAGAAATCTCAAGTGATGGCACTTTCTCCCTGGAAGTTTCTTAGTTCCTAGTTTGGTGGGTATTATCTATAAGGATGCTTGTTATGGTTTTGATGCATTGGCTTCTAGATTAAATCTGAGTGTCTGGGCACACAGCAGAGACTCGCAAAATGTTTCTAAGAGCTTTTTCGGCTTCAAGAGCCAAACCCCGGGTGATGTCTTGAGGTGCTGTCAGCAATAAGAGATGACCTTAGATGGCTGATGAATCTGGAGATTTGTTCCGATTTCAAATGTAGGAGAAGGTTTGGGTTTCAGCTCTGAGCTCTTGTCTTAAAGTTCAGAAGCTCTTAAAAAGGTGTTGCAGTCTCAAGCACAGGTTATGACTGAGAACTTGTTGGAGGCTTAGGTTTTCTGCTTTCCTTTCTACTGGCTGCTCCTTAAAATTTTAAAACTTCGTATTGAATTATGCATTGCTTTTCAATCACTGTGTGTCTGCACTAGTTATTACGCCCTGGGAATCTTGTCCCAGCATGTGGTGGCCTCAGAGTAAAGCATGAAAGATTCGTGTCTCAATGCAAAGGCCAGATTCAGAAAATGAGAGAAGAGTAATAGCTGGGTTTGGGATGAAGATTTGCTCTTGAACGGGGGAAGGAGGTTGTGCGGGAAGAAGGGAAGTGCCTGTTCCTATTTCTGGCTAAAAAGTCAGTTAAAACAGTCCTTCCAGTTTGGTACATAGCAAGGAGCTTGTTTTAAGGTGTTGGAGCCATGTTATTCAAGGAGTTTGGCACTATAAGCCCATCTTAGTGTTTAAATGTTATTTTTGTTTTAACCCTCAGACATGCATGTTATTTGACTCTGAAAAGGACTTTTTCATAGTGGAAGCTATAGAAGGAAGGAAAAAGTCTCATGCAATCACCTATCGATGATGTTACACCTAGCTACATGTGACACAGGGTGAAGGGCAATGGTGGGGCTGCTGGAAACCTTTTGAAAGGGTGGTTTCAGACCTGTGATTTCAGCTCAGCTGTGTGAAGTTAGGAGATTATTTGAAAAGCAGAGAGTGAGTGGGGAGGATTCATCTCCTCCTTTGATTCCCTCCCCCCACCCCTGTGGTCCTCATTTTGGATGGATCATGCAGTAAGTAGTTCCCATAACTTTTTTCAAATGAGGGATTGTTTCTGCACCCTGAAGGTTTCTTGCAGGTTCTTGGCATCACAGTTTTTTTTTTTTTCTTTTTGACAGCACCATAGAAATGGTACAGTTCCATGGCCTGGTGGCAGATCGCTCACCATGGTCTCATCCCTGGCTGGGAAGGGAATGAGCCCCTTTGTAAGGGATGCTTCTGTGAAAGTCAAATTGTGTCTTGTAAGAATTTATATGCTTGCCTGCTTTTTCCCTGTCTGAGGTTTTTCATCCTTGTTATATTGGGCTATTGGGTCTCCAGCGCGCTTGTGCCAAGCAGGGGCAGGCTGAGTCACTGTCACAGGGCAACACGTGGCCTTTCCTGAAGATTCAGCAAAAAAGATAGGGCATTAATTAAAAGCCTGTTAATCTTCTCATTGACTTTCTACTAGGCCAGAACTTCTTGATCATTGTTATGGAAGTACTGTCAATGAGACTTAAAATGGAAGCTCTGATCGTTAAGGACTATGTAGCAATTTTTGTAAGCGCAAGGTCATTAACCACCAAATTTCAATTTAGGTAATTGCATTCTACCTACTTAAATCCCCCTCCCCTGAAGATTATTTTTCCTTCCATGAGCAGTCCTGCAATTTTGTTATGTGCTATTAAACAACTGCCATATTCCTTTGCTGCAGTGCAGTAAGAGGAGAAAGAACCACTTACATCCCTGCTTTAAAATTACTTCTGGATGCATATTAGCATATAAATGTGTAATGCTGTTATTGCAAAAATTGTAGACCCTAGCTTCCTTTTAAGATATGGACTATCTTCCACGTGAAACTTGTGGTGTTTGTCTCTAAAGGGAGTATTTACTGTGCTTTTTGCCATTGTGCTGTATGGTGAAAAGGAGCCCGATGCTTTGAAGTTAGGTGATTACATGTTTCTGGGGTGGCTGTACATACAGTGCAAATGAATGCTTGAATTGCCCTAGTTTATTGGTGAGCAGATTTTTTTTTTAATCCTGATTAACCTTGTTAGATACAGGTAACTGCTGTGTAATCAGCTGGGTATGCAATGCAGCGCATACCTGGAGTCTGGCTTGGCTCCTGGTTAAGTGTGCCTGTTGGAAAGGAGTCTGGTGTGACGCAGCACACGAGCAACCTGCCAAACAGTTTGTTTAGGTTGATTTCTGTTTTGATGAACAGGCAGAAGGCTGGCTGCTCTGAGTTGCAGACCATGGGGCTGTTGCAGCTACAACGTTAACAGAGTGAATATTTGAGATATGGTTATGAGAGAGGCTGTAAGATTTTTTTTTTTTTTTTTTTCGTTTTATAAAACCTAAACTCCATGTCAAATAGGATTTCATGTCGAGCTTGGAGGGGAAATCGGGTGAAAAGTGTGAAAACATGTTTCCAAAACAACTGCGTAGCATTCATCTTATGAATTTATAAAGTGTTTGGGACTAAATAAAGGGCATGCCACATGGCGCCTTACAAATGGATCCTGATGCACTTTGCAAATTATGAGAAGATTATGAGAGAGATGCCTGGATGTCTGCATTGCTGTTTGACTCCTTGGGGTTCCATAAAGACTTTACACTTCACCCATCGCTAGGGTCAAATGCAATAGATTTGGTTTGTCCTTTGAGCCTTTCTTTAAAAGAAACTCTTTCCAGGAGGCCCAGACCTCCCTTTGCTGTCATATCTATAATATTGACATGACAGCGAGAGCAAGAGTGAAGTGTGCCATTAAAAAAATCAATGCTAAAACTGTAGCAGTAATGAGATAGGCTCTGCAGTTCACCACTCTGTCATTTTCTTGCTTTTTGTTATATACCAGCCCCCTTCCCTCATTTGTGAGGTGTGTTGGCCATTTGGGCTTCTGTTTTGCTCTCAGGCAGTAAAGTGTTGCGTTTACAGTTGATTTCAGTGGCGTAGGAGCAGCAAGTCAGGTCCCAGTTTTGCAAAAGCTTATATACGCACTTAATTTTTAGTACCAGGAGCTGTGTTTTATAGGRTATAGAGCAGAGTGGCTTCTCGAAGCTGGTATGACTGCTTGTGTGTACTGAGGAGCTGCCTTGTAGCTCATTAGCTTTAAAGATCCTCCAAGCAGGGGCTTTGCCATCGTACCTGTCCCTGAAAGTCCTACCACACTTCTGGGGGTACCTTTCCTGTAACTTGTACTGGCAGCTGTATCAGCCTGAGCTATGTGCTTGGTGCACAAGGAAACAGGACTGGCCTTGGGCATATTGATGTAGAATTGGGAAAACCTACATATTTGCTCCCCACCTCCTCCCTGCCTGGTGCCACAGATATCATTTATGTACGAGCCAACTGAGTATAGGATGGTTGTCGATGGCAATAGTGGTGTTTCATGCTGGCACTGCCCTATGGGAGTGGAGTAGAGAATCAAATGCTGGAGGAGCAAAGAAAATGATGTGCGTGTGGATTGGTAATTGGTACTTCTCTTGACGACGTTGAGCAGGCGGTGCCATGGTGCATGGGGACCCCGTGCTGCCAAAACCACCACTTTTCAGGTGACGCACGTGGCCGACGGGCCGACAAATCTTTTGCTTGTTGATAAGCTTTGGGTGAACAGGTGTGTTATATATTACACCCTAGTCAAATACCAGTTTGGGCAATTTGTTTTTGTGTGAGTGAAATGTTATGTGCAGATTCTGTAGTATGTTGTACCTGTTTCTTGCCTTGTGTACTGTTAAACCCTGGATGCAGTCTTCATAACAACTGGATGTAGTTAATTCATAAGCAAACACCAGCTGCAAATTTATTGCAAGTCTTGCAATAGTTGATGTCTGTCTTGAGGCCTGAGCTCCTGCAATCCCCTGAGGTTTACTTTTCTTTTTACATGTGTACATTTATTTATATATGTGTGTGTGTGTATACATAAAAATAAAAAAAAGAAAGGTTCCTACCTCTCTAGTAGGTAGAGAAAAGCCTGGAAATGTGACCAGAAGGTATAATAATACATCAAAAATTGACTGGCTTATGAATTTTAAGCAGCATTCATCATTCTTGAGGACCTAGGGATCATGGCTTTCCACTCTTGGGGTCAGCAGTATCAGCTTTTATGTGCATACCTGGAAAACACTAAAATGTATATGTTATTCCTGCTTCTCCATTTTAAAGACAGATCTCTCCTGTCTCTCTTTGCAAATCTAGCTCAGAAGGCAGGTGAAGAGTCTGGCACTTATTGGAGGACTTGTGATAGCTTTGTATCGTTCCAGGTAATCAGGCAGAGGTTGCTGCTGTGCCCTTAGGAATGGATTGATTTCTGTTGATTACACAGCTCTGTAGACCTCCTTCCAGCCAACAGATATATCTGTATACCCAAGATCCAACAAGTGCAAGATGATTTTTTTCTGTAAGAGGTTATCTAACCTCTCTGCACTCCAAACCGTGCTAAATCAACTTTATAGTCACTCCTGTTGCATGGGAAACTAAGCTGATCCAGAGGTCTCCAGTGGACATGTGGTGTCGGTGGCATTGGTGTTCCCCTGGGCATGCGCCAAATGCTTTTCAAGCTTTAAAGGGGGGCAAGCCTGCTTTAGATCCTGCTGGGTTTTCTGCCACTCTGCCAAGCTCCCTACTGGTGGAATGAAGTTTCCTATTAGCAAATAAGGGTGACTTTTAATAAGCCAATTGTCCATAAACTTGATTAATATTTGAAGGCAATGCATGCACCGGGCCAACAGGGCCATCTCCCCAGGACCAATCTACCCTCAACTACTTTCCTCCCCTTATGCGTTAACAATATGAGCTTTAAAAGCAGTCATTTCCTATGCTTGTGAACTGACCCTTAATTTCCCGGTTAATTCTTCTCTTGGGAAGATGGCTGGGCTTCACACCATCTAACTCTACCTGTCTGAACACCAGGCATCCAGGCTCTTTCCATAGATATTTGACAGACTGCCATCTGTAGCAGGAAATTCGGCACGCTTAACTTAACACCTCCCTTCAGAGGGCAAAGTCGCTCTCTGGAGGTGCCTATTTTTTTCTTCTTTACTAAAGAGGGAGTTTCTGGATAGCAGGCTGCAGGGATTGCTGGCTAGCATTCTGGGCTGCCTTTAGGGTTGCTATGCTGTTTGGTTCCTCAGATGCTATGGAGGGAGGCAAAGGGGAATGCAAGGAGCAGGTTTGGTTTTGGAAATGGTGCAGTCTGAACATTTTAGCTCTTCCGTAATGAAATATTGGGCAATCGTAGTTTTGTGGGGAGAGRGAAAGGCACACCATCTGCCTGGATGCTGGATTGGGGAAGAATTAGTTCTGTGAATTCCAGCTTCTTTCCTGGGATAGAAGCCCTGTTTCCCGGTTGGGGTTGGTAGGCAGAGGCAGGTGGCAGGGGGAACATGATAGTGCTCAGGACCCGCACAAGTAGCGGGGAAGGAAGCTGCCTCTGCAAAACTAGTGACAAGGGAGTGTCGTTAGTGTGGGGTGTTTGATGTGCAAGTTTACAATGGGAAGTTTAGAGGGATCATTTACACAGTCAGATGTGGTGTAAAAGGGAGTTAAACTCGTGCATTGTCATTAGTAGCACACAAGGGATGGATATGTTTGAAGGGGATTTGCACGCTTGCGATCTGTAATAAATTGGCTGGGTTGTGTGTATGCGAGATGTACGCAGTTCCAGGCAAGTGGGCAGATGTAAAGGCATGAGGTCTAAATTTGGCTGGCTTGCAAGCTGGCCCTGTATATCTAAGCACAAACGCTGAGACAGGCTATCTCACTGCCTCCCATCCCTTTAGCTTATTCTCTGGAGGTTTTTTATAGTGAGAAGTCAAAGACCACAGTTTAGAAATGAAGCAGGACAACAGCACAAACAAAACCAGAGCTCTGACTGTCTGAAGCTTTAATGTCCATAGGGTCTAACAAAATCAGAAATAAGGCTGAAAAAATTCTTAGTGCATCCCTACTGTCTTCATGCAAAGCTCTGAGCATTTTCCCTGTTATTGAAGGATAGATTCCTACTGTCGGAGGAAGGGCTAACTGCAAAATATTGAGAGGAGACTGTGGTTTAGCAGAGGGTTATTTTTTGTTTCTGTCTGTATGTTGTACTGCCCTGTTTCCCCAATACATGCCAAAAGTAATAAAAGACCTGCTAATGCTCCATGCCCTGGTGCTTCAGGGAAGAGGGGCTAGGACTCTTACTGCAACAGCTTTTTACGAAATATCTCAGTATGTTCCCTGGATTTCTGGTCAATGAATGTGGAAGGTATGGGGAAGCAGGCAGGAGAGAGTAGAGGATGAAGTCACATCCGTGTCTGGTGTAAATCAGTGTTGTTCCGCTATACCTAGTGAAAACAGACCTATTTGCACCAGCCGTTGCTCTTCAGGCTATGTTGGGAAGATTGGTCTTGTCTAGTCATGTAGTACAGGGTTATCTGGTGCAGACAGTGTGGTTTGTGCCAGCCTGGGGGGTACCTGGTAGCGTTAGGCCAGAGGAGAGGGACGATGTGCTCTGCCCAGTGCGGGGATGGTAGTGGTGCCTGCTTTGGGGGACCTCCCCATCCCTCTGCAAAGTGCGTTGCTGAACCGAAAAAAATGCTGAAAAACCCTTCTGGAGCATATTGTGTTTATTCACTGGAATATATTTTGCCTTGGAGATGAGAACCATTTACTCTCTGAAAAATGGTCAGTTTGCCTTTTTCAGCCTTTGTGAACACTGGAGCAGGGCGTGTGAGGGAGCCAGAGGGGGCTCTTGGAGAAATAGAARAGCAATAAAAATACTCATTTTGAGTTTAAGACCTATAAAATACTCTGACCAGACCTCTAATTGCATGTTCTGTCATAACAATGTGAACTAAATAATGCAATTAACCACTAACAAATTGACCAGCTGCCTATTTGAGGACTTGACACTCTTCCCACCCCAGACCATGGGGAAGGGCCTGCAGCCAGCTGAATTTGCTGTGTGTTGTGAGTGTAATACTTGACAGAGCTGCTTCAGGTGAGGAATGGTTAACAGAGTTGCAGCTCTTCTGCAGCAAATGGCCTGCAGCTGGTCCCAGGATGGTTAAGAGGAAAGACTGTGTGAAAAACTTGGCCCATTTCAGACCTATGGAGAGAACAGGAGCAAAGGTCTGCCAAGCTGTCAGCCTCTAAGCTGGGAAGATCTTTATAGTCCTAGAGAGACACTGTCCTTGGAAGGTGAAGGTGTAGGAAGGCTGCAGTCTGGACCAGGCTCAAGCTTGCACCCACTTCTGTCCTGTGCTCGCTTTGCCCACTGGTTCTGGCTGGCCCACCACACCTTGGCCAGCCCCTTCCCCGTGTCCCTCGCACATCTCCATGCCACCGCCTCTCCTGTGCTTCACTGCCTGTCATGGGGCAGGGGCGAAGGAGGTCCTGTTTGGCATGCTTCTCTAAAACGGGGTTTGCAGCCTCTTGCTGGTGGGGGCAGTGGGAGGAGGGCTGAGCAGTGGTGGGAAGTGCCACCAGGCTGTTAAAAGGGACGGATCTGGTTGGCGGGTCGGGCTTGCCCTGCTCTCGGTCGCTGCTGCTCCTTGGGCTATGGGTTTGCACTGTGCTGCCTCATGTCAGCCGTGCTCGTCCATCAGGGAGGGGATGCTGCTGGCTCCACTGCCCTAACTGCCTCCCCTCCCTGGAGGGGTCCTCTGGGCTCTGCTGCTGAAAAGAGCAGGGATCATTTCAGGAGAAGCTTTGGAGGAGGGGACAGGCTAGCAAAGGGGGATGTTTTTTATTCTGGCTGGAGAGGACAGCAGAGTTGTGACCAGCAGCTAGGGAAGGAGGCTGAGACGGCGGCGCTGACGTGAGCAAGGAAGGCAGGTAAGAGTGCAGCTGGACTTGTAAAAGAAGAGATGAAGTGTGATTATGAAGATGTAAGACAGAAGCCTGTGAGGAGTGATAAGTGGAGGTTATCTAGGTTGGGAACAGCTACTCTGGCACCATGCTGCAAATCCCTGCTGAGCTTGGCAGGCATCTCAACAAATCCTTGTAATCAATGGTATCAAAGGCGGCCGATAGATCTGAGAAGAATCAGCGTGAGCGCTTGATCTTTATTGACTGCCATCAAGGACCGGTGAAGTGAGTAATGAGGTGGTGTGATGGTGGTGTAACCCTCCTGCTGGAAGGCCTGCATAGGCATTTGGACAGTTGGCTGGTCTGGGGGCTGGAGTTTGAGTGCAGTGCTGTGGTTGTAACAGCTTGCTTTCACTTGCCCAGCCCTGACTGCAAGGTCAGGTGGTGGGGATGGAGATGGAGAACTTAGCCTGACCTTCCTGCCTGAGGATGCCCATCCCTTTTCTCCAGCTTTCTCCCTGCCTGTTGCATCAGTGCAGATCAGGGGAGGGGAGCGGTTCCCTTGGGTGGGACGGGGGATGTGCAGAGCTGTGATGTGGGTGACCATCTGTCCCCCGAGACAATGGTGCCATTTACACTTACGTACTGCAACTCATCCAGGAGGAAAGAGAAATCTGTCCTCGCTAATGATACAAAACCACGCTCTTTGCTTATACTTTCTTCCTTTAGTTTTCTCTCCCCCAGTCTCCCCTCATCATCGCCTACCGTGCTCGAGTCTATAAAAGCTGCCATCGCTCCCCCTCCTCGAGTGTGACTCGGAGCTGCTGAGTACCCGCAACTCCTCCAGCAGCCCCTCCTGTGACTAGCCACCCTGTCTCTCCCCTCTCCTTTCTCCATCTGTGGCAGTCTGTCATTTTTCCCTCTCCTTTTTTTTTTTTTTTTTTTTCTTTTTTTTGTAAAATGCACTGCAAAAATTGTTACTTTTCTTCGTACCTTTTTTACAATTCCTTATCTCTTCTTGTTCTTTTATTTTTCCTTCTCTTGCTGTCATTCCCAGGTTTTGCTGCTAGCAGCCTGTCTCTGTTGATTGCTGCCGCCCTTGAATTGGCTCTTTCTGTAGAGTGTCCTTCTTAGCCAGTATCGCAGACCACAGGCTTCCTGGGGGGAATGGTCAGGAGCTAAAGGGAAGGTCTGAAGGTAGGATTTAAGCAGGGGGCATAACTCATTGGCTTAGTTAGAAGCAGGGAAAAGGCCAGGGCTCTGCAGAGATGTGTAGAGCTTCCCTGCGAAAAGAGTGCGTTTCCCCTATCTGTGGGTACCCACAGTGGAGGGACAGTATAGAGCTATAGGAGGGCAGGAAAGGGGACAGAGTGAGGAATCAGGGTGAGGAGTGAGGGCGATGGGAAATTAGGTGATTTTGGTGAGAGGCAAGGCTGGATGGAGGGAAGGGTGGTGATATCTGAAGCAGTGACCCAAGCTTGGTGGCTGTGCCGTGATGGGGTGGGATTGCTGCCTCTCCACCCTCCTCATCCTCACAGGGTGCTTCCGTCCCCATCTAGAGCATTATTCCCCGCGTAGGTCAGCACCTATCCCCCTGTGCCCTCCAACATGCAAGTGGCATCCCTGACATCCCTGTCCCTGGATGTCAGTGTGCAGGAGCGCTGCGCTGATTGCAGTAGGACTGCAATGGATGGCAGGGTGCAAGGGGTGCACCCACCCTGGGAGCAGGGACAAGTCCCTGCTCTGTGGGGCAGGGTGCTAGCAGGTGGGTATCCCCTGGACCAGCTCAGGTGGGATTTGCTGCTGGAGCAGCTGGCCCTGGTCCCCTCTGGGAGGTAGCCAGCTCCCTGCTAATCCTTGCTCACCAGGGCTGGCTCTTGTAGGCAGATGCAGACAGATGTGAGCTCAGCATGCTGGCTGGGAGCTGTGTAGCTGTGGTCTCCTGGCCCTGTGACCCAGCTTTGAAGCTGGCCAAGGCGCTCAAGGGCTTGCTTACAGAAGTTGAACCAATGCTGCTGTCTCAGCCTTGTTCCTGACCCCCAAACCTTTGTGAGAGCTGTTTCATCTTTACTTTAATAACTTGGTTTTGTTTATTGCTGCCTCCCCAGAGTAGCATAAATGCTGAAATACCACAAGGGCTTTCAGGTTGCTTGTAGCTTGAAGTAACTGGATGTCTTGAGAGTCAGAGTGAACCAAATGTACCTCCTGTGGGATTTCAGCTCTTAAAGAGTCACGGATGAAAAGGGCTAACATCAGTACAAATTCATCCAGGAGAAAGCTGCTGAATCCAGTGCTTGTAATGCTAGCTATGAGATTTGCCTCAACAGGCAAGAAGAAGGGAAGGAATGGAAAGAAAACACATGGTAAAATATTAACCTCCCTGTTGAAACAGGCAGTTTGTAGCAAACAGCAGCAGTTTTGTTTCATGGCATGGAAGAGGCAGGAGCTCAATATTTGAGGGCAGAGAAATATTTTCTTCCATGCAGAGGTTGATAGTCCCTCAAGTCAGAGATCCAAAATCTCTGCTTGCCTTCCAAGTCCTGCTTATTATTTGAGAGCACACTAAAACACCATGAAGGTGTACTTGGCTAATCTGCCTTGCCCCATCATTCACACACCCCAAAAGGATGCTTCCTACATTTACCCGAATCCTGCATCTTGCTTCTCAGCCAAGAACTTGGCACTCTAGTGCAGCAATAAGTCTCCCTATGAATACAATGTCCTTATTTTCTACAAAACGTACTACAGATTATTTACCAGCCAGCTAGCGGGCATTGTTAACAAGCATTGTTATCAATAATTAAGCTAAAATATATTTGAGAAAAGTATGCTTTGTGGTGTATTACAATTTTTATGTCATTGTTTTTGTTCGCGTATTTAGCAACTTGTGTTGTAATTTTTGCTTTGAGTAAGTCTCCTGGTTTTATGGGTAAATCTGGCAGGCTCTGCTTTGTCTATATGTGAGATTCAGGCCAGGCCTTGAAAGTGTTTGTGTCATAGGTGAATTATATTAAATAAGACACGCTCATAGAAGTGCAACAGTAATAATATATTGCCTTTGTGGTAGTGCCTGATGTTCAGTGCCACTAGCCAACTGTGATATTTCTTGATGAAGGGTGTTATTTTTTTTCCTCAAGGCAATTTTTTTGCTTGCTTTTTTTCTTTCCCTGTGGCTCCTTTCTGGTTCATTTCCTTGATGGAGTAGGATCCTTCCCTGCTTTTGAGTTTGCTCCTCTCTTCTCCATACTTGTTGACCCACTGTTTAGCAGCTTCTGTGCTGGCAACTGCCCTTGTCTACCTATCTGGAGCCCTCTTTGGAAATGGGATTTTTGTGACTGGAGGGAGCCCTAGATGGTAGCCCACTTGTTTTATGCAGGAAAAGCCTTTGGAGGCAGCAGTCTTCTCACTGTTTCCTTGTAGCATTTTGTTCGTCCCATGCTACAGCCTCCTAGTTTCTATTTCTTATAGAATAAGACGCTGTTTTCTTTCCCTACATGGGCGACCTCCTGATAATACATGGTTTCTTCCTTGCTGGTGCTGAGTAATGTTTTTYCTTCATCTCCTGCCCAGCGGGATCTCTGAAGTCACGTGGTTCATACGAGGGCCTTGCAGACAAACAGAACCAAAGAAATGGAAGACTTGGTTTTCATTGTTACGTGAGGTAGTAACATGGTTTTTCAAAGCTGCCCAACTTTTCCCATTGTAAGACTTTTTATCCCTTAATGAGGTTTTAATTGGAGGTCTGGGAGACGGGGACTAGGCAAAAARCCTGGGAAGGGTACTGGAATGGGGGACTGAGAAGCCCAGGAGGAAAATAAGTCCAGAGGGTCAGGCAGCCAGCAGGGACCTGAGATGGAAAGCTTATCCACCAGACATCTGCCCAGAGGGGAGGGACTGGGAAGCTATGGCATGAGTGAGCAACCTGGAGAGTGGACTGGGTGGGCTGGGCAAGGCTAATGGAGGGGCAGGTAAGCAGGGTGGGGGAGGTGAGGATCTGGATGGGAAGAAGCTGGCTGAGAAGGCAAAGGCTGGGGCAGTGAGCCCAAGTGGAGGCCAGCTGGCAGGGCTGCAGGGCTCAGGCTGCAGTGAGGAGGGGTGGGATGGGAGCATCACATGCAGGGTTGGTGGGGCGAAGTGAKCTCCCTGCCCCAGAGCCTGCATGCTGCAATTCTGCTTATTTCTGTTTCCTTGCTGTCAGCAAACTTCTGACCCATTGGCTAAATAGGTGTCACATCACTGTCTTCACTGAATGCCATCTCGTCCCGTGGATGCAGGAGTCCTGTGGAAAAAAAAAGTATAAGTATGCAGTGAAAGATTGTGTTGTAAAGGCAGCATGGAGAGGGAGAAACTGAAGTTCCACATGCMTCCTTAATTCTGTCTTAATTTCTTGGATTGAGTCATATCAAAACAGTCTCTCCTGAGCATATTCAAAGCATGATTTTTTTTTTTTTTTTTTTTTTTCCCCCCATGGCAGCTGCTAATTTATCTCCATTTGGATGGGTTGTTACAGGATGAGCAAAAGAGGTCTCAGAGGCTACCCTGCTGCCCAATGTGAAAGCAGTGTTTCAGAGCATCCAGCAACAAGTGCTAGTCAAAAAAACCTCTCAAATGCTTCTGCCCAGACAAAACAACATTTTTTTTTTTTTTTTTGCAACTGTTGAAATTCAACTTAGTTTTCCACAAAAAAAAAATGTAGTCATACCTGCTATGGAAGTTTCAGCTCAAGCTGCCAGTCAGACGAAACTCTAAGAAAATGAGACTGGGTGTTGGAAGGCAGAAGAGTTGGGGTAGGATTAATTAGAATTAGTGTTATCAGTGTAGCTGCATATAGCCTTCTACCATGTAGTTCAGCTCTCACTGAAGCCTCAAGTTTCCCCTACAATACAATAATTAACTATTAAAGTAAGTACTTTAAAAAAAAAAAAAAACCTTCCTCCATAACCCGGGACTTTTTTTCAAAGCACAGAATTAGTTGCATCCCTCTACAGTATCTTTGAGGTGCTGTTATTTCTTTAAAATGCATTTCCAGCATATTGTGACATGTCACACATCCTTTAAATATCCAATAGCTTTTTAACTTTTAAAAATCTATTTCACACTTAGTGGCATGCCTGTAATGCGTTTTTCTGGAATGTGTGGCAGATGTCTGGGGAAACTGTTTTCTCCCATATGGGCATTATTTTACTGAAAAATGAAATAGGATTGGCACTTCATTTGATTTCCCTGAGCTGTCACATCAGGGATTCTCTGGCTGGGTGTGAGACATGAATCCAGATCATAGGTAGACTGCAGAAGGCAAAATGTGCTCCCTTCCCTGGGTGAAGGGGAACCTCCCATGGAAGAACGTCCTCCGAGGACTGCAGGGGGGGAGAACAGGCTGGGGAGATCTGCTCGAGGATATCCTGCTCCGTGGGACTTTTCAGCATGCTCTGGAGCTACAGAGGTAGCATTAAGTGTGTACTTGGACCTTCCTCTATGAGGAGGAGGAAGGTGGCAGCTTCGCGGTTACTCAAACTTTCAGGGAACTCCTGACTCTTGTGACCCAGGTTCCTGAGGTGGGAACTAAGCTAGGACTTCAGGGTTGGGTGTTGCTGAATTTGACTCCTAGGAGGAGTCATAAATGCCAAGGCTGCAGTCATTTTGGATGTGTGAGGCCACGATTGCATGGCTGTGGTTTAGGGACAGAAGGGAATCTG
Organism: Phoebastria nigripes; assembly: GCA_035582835.1. Lineage (NCBI taxonomy): Eukaryota > Metazoa > Chordata > Aves > Procellariiformes > Diomedeidae > Phoebastria > Phoebastria nigripes. Next base: position 1,286,830 of record JAYKAV010002777.1, read on the forward strand.
TCATCGCTGTGTTGGCCAACGATACCTGTGTTTACAGGGGCCTGATCTGTGTGTCTGTTTTGACTCCTTTTCCTCTCTACCCCATTTGAATGTGGCCTTGTGTCCCCTTGTCCTTGTGCTATGGCGAATCGTGTCCCTGTATTTTCTTTTTCCTGTTCCCCATAGACAGGGAGACAGGCTGAGCACTGTGCTTGGGGCAAGCCCCCTCTGTCCCTTCCCCTGCAACATCAGAGGGAGAGGCAGGGGAAGGAGGTAGAGCAGAGGAACTGCTGCGAGCCCCTGAAGCTAGTGCCTGTGCCAACATATCTCCCCTTTGCTGAGACAAACATAGTGGAGATAAATACCAGGTGTCTCTGGAAGAGTAGTTAAATGCACTGACACTCCCTGTTTTGTCATGTTGGGATAGCTGAGTCTTCCTTCCAGCTTTACATTTCAAAAGATTGCCTGTGGCACTTGGCCCACCCCTCTTCTTGCGCTCAACCTGGGAGATACATTCCTAAGTTTCTGGGCAATAAAAATGCCCAAGGCTTATTTGGCTGTGGTAGCAGCCAGCGTGTCCTCACTGCTGGTATGTGTGGGCACAGGCATGCTGCTGTTGAGGCATTTCTGGGCAGAGTTTCCAAGGGACAGAAGAGCGTAGTCCTGGGGGAAGCTGTCACCGAGGGCATTGCAGCGGGGAAAGCAGGGAGGTGCTGGGTATCACTTGAAATAGAGATGCAAGCTGCTGGGCAGAGGCAATGGGATGGGTGGCTGAATGACGTGGGATGTTCCCCACAGGACAGAGGATGTCTGTAGTCCCATCAGTGGAAGCAAAGGTGTCTGGTTAGACAGCTCTAGCAGGAGAGCACAAAAGTGATTATTTCCTTCTCCGGCCACTTGACTTCTCTGGGTACTTCTTGAGTGCAATTAAGCAGATTAGTGTCACGCACTTGAGACTTTGTCTTGTACCTATGGCGTTTCCCATTCTTGTTTGCGTGCATGAAGGATTTCCTCATCCATCACTGTGACACCTCTCCCCACTGGACGCAGGATTATTTTCTGATGATAACATTTTCATGGGTCTCAAGCAGCTTTTCAGGAACACAAAGAGAAATTCCCAACAGAGAATCTGATGCAAAGTCTTTACTTTCTGGACTTAATAGTTACACTTGGGATTATTTCGTCCCACTGACCTCTTCTGAGACCCTGCTGCTTCCCCCAAACAGCAGTGAAGCTTTGTATTTACAGGCTTATCTCTGCACCCCTTCCCCACCAACTGTGCTGCTTATGCTTGGTGCCCTCAGGCACTTAGCTACATGCTTGTGTTTGGAAATTGCATGGAGGCCTCAAATGCACTGTCATGAGATTGTTATGTCTCAATCTTGCTG